>JAYDZE010564904.1:0-12359 GCA_034509125.1 Monilaria moniliformis
CAGTCTTTTCCCCTGCAGGTTAAATTGTTGGGTTGAGTCTGGGTTGGTGCTACTGCTGCATCCTTGACGAGTCACTGAAAGACGTCGAAGATTGTGGTGTCTGTGGCATGTCGCTGTAAAGTTTTTAATTTGTTTAAATTCCGCTGTGTAATGGTTATATAAATGTTGTGTAATATAATTTTTGTATTTATATTTTAATAAACAAAAATAAAGAAATTTTTTGGTCCGTGTGAGTGATACCGTTTGTGACATCACTTATTCGGTGAGTTTACCTTCCGAGTAAGGGGTGTTATATGTAATTTCTTTTCTTTTGTTTTATTTAGGAAATTGGAATGTAAAATTAAATGGGTATTATATTATTTTTTTGGAGAACATACAGAAATTCCCAGCTCTTTTACAGAAATTCCCAGCTCTATAATCGATTCATACTCTTTGAAAAAGTGAGAAAAAAGAGGTGGAAAATGGGTTATAAAAAACACAAACCCGTGGCTGGCAGACAGGAATGAGGAACTTATTCGTACAATGTTTCTTCCATTCGAGGCGGAGGCTATCCTTCATACCCCTTTGAGGGAGCTCTCGAATGAGGACAACATCAGGTGGCACTTTGAAAACAACCATTTGTTTTCGGTGAAATCTGCGTATAGGCTGTATACGGGCGGTTTCGATGGGCATAACCACACTAGCAGCCCGGATAATTGTTGGTGGCGAAAGCATGTATGGAGCTTAGCGGTGCTACCTAAAGTGAAAGTCTTTCTCTGGCGGCTGTTCCGGGATTTCATTCCTTCAGCTGGCAATCTTCGTGCTCATCATGTTCCGGTGGATGGCATCTGTCGCTTATGTCGTAATAGATGGGACTCCACCACCCACGCTATTTTTTTCTGCCCTATTGTTTCAAAAACCTGGCGTCGAAGTGGCTTCTGGGATACCATTCGAAAAGGGTACATGTCAAGTTCGCGAGAGATAGCCGATGCGGTGTTGAAGATTTTTAGGGTGGAGGAGTATGAAGTATGGGGAACGATGGCATGGAAAATCTGGAGTTCGGTCTGCCGAATTCTGCATGCTTCGGTCGAACGGGAACTTGTCTTCTATCAGCCTTCGGTTGAGGAGTGTCGCATCCTGCTGGATGCTACCAAGAGGGCGTTGCTGCTTGACCACAATAGTAGAGCGCTGGGCGTAAGGCTTGGAGAGAGACGATGGACTAAGCCACCGCAGGGATGCTATAGAGTTGACGTGGATGCTCTCTTCAATCCGGAGAGGCGTCTGTTCGGAGTGGGAGTTATCATAAGAGACTGGAAAGGAGAGATTATCTGTGCTCGTTCCCGAAGGACAGAATCCCGCTCGTCGGTTATGCTGGCTGAAATTTTAGCCGTTGTCGAGGGTATTACAGTAGCTATGGAGGCGGACATTATGCCAATTGAGGTCTTCACTGACTCAATTCTTGCGGCAAGAACTATGGCGGAAGAGGCGGAAGCTAAGGAGCTGCTACCGGACGATATAGCTGAGATCCTAGCTGTTGCTCGGACCAACATGTTAATTGGAGTTCGACACATGTATCGTACAGCTAATCGAGCTGCTCATCTGCTCGCTAGCCTAGCTAGGAGTGTCGAGTCTACGGTAGAGTGGCGTGAGAACTATCCCTCGGAATTGAGGGCTGTAACAAACGTTGATCTTTTGGAATAAAACTCCTTCTCTTTTGCTGTCAAAAAAAAATTATGTTTTGCACCAACTTTCAATGTTTTTTAAGAAAGTCTAATAAATGAGAGATAAATCAAAATTTCCCAAAATTGAGTGTTTTTTAAGGGAAAATTGTTTAATTGGGCCACAATACATGATTAATACATAATTCACTTGAGAGTTGAGATTGTAGTGAGCTAACTCATTTGTTCCGTCATCTGCTTATGTCAAACTAGCATAAACCAATTTTTTCAAAAAGTTTGAATTTTGAATAGAAAACGTAAGCTGTGGACATTTTTTTTGAAAAATATTGAAAATTACGGACACAAAACATGATTAACCATTGTATTAAATAATTAGGAACGAATCGATCGTTCGGAAAAGCATATATAGTTGATCGAGATGATAATCTTGGGTTTTGAAAATTAAGTTCGTAATGATGAGAATCAACCAATTTATGAAGCTTTACATTTGGTTCTCACAATACATGAAATCTAAAACACATATCTATGAATTAACATAAGCGGAGCAGTCGTATAATCACGTGTGGTTATAATTGGGTAAATAATCTATGGACAGACACACACACACACACACACACACACACACAGAGTCTAATCATCTTTAATTAGTAGTTCTCCAGAAATTCTGCATGCTGTCCCGCTACGTAATCTAATAACGCTTCTCCTTCTTTGTCACCGGAGAACTCAGGGGAATTTATGGGCGAAATTCGGCCTACGACGACTATAGCCACCAACACCGAAGCTGTGGAGAGGAGAAGAGGCCAAAAATAAAAGAAAACTGTAGAGAGCAAAGGCGTAGAGGTTGATAAAACAAGTGCGAGGCTCAAGGATGCAGCAATTAACAAGTGTCTGTGCTCCATGAGCTTGCCATACATCTCCATTTCAATGTAGTTTTGTGAAGATTGCTGTATTTATATATATGTTATCAATATTCCATGTTTGAAAAGTTTGGCAATTACTATTCCAATCTTGATGCTTTGCCATCTCTTTTACAATTGGTTGCTTAATCATTCAGTTATTCCCCAGTTTCTTTTTCTTTTTTTTTCTTTTTTCGTTTGGAACCTCAAGTTTAACGTAATGGAGTGGAGGTGACGTAATTCAGATTGTAAGGAATAGTCACCCTTGCTCGAGTTTCAGAGCTCCTTGCAAGTGTCAAGTTGCACGTTGCCATGGCATTTTTAATTCACACATTGGCAAAGATTATGTACATTTTTATGTGAATAGAGGTTTCAATAAATAAATCAGCATAGGTGCATTTCATGATTAATTTTATTTTTTATTTTTTATTTATTAAATTAATTATTTGATAATTTTTCAAATTTTTTATTCTCTCTGTCTTTAAATAGTAGTTCGTTTTTATTATTTTGGTAACATATACAAAAATTAGTCTATTTTCACTTATAGACATTACGCCACAACATATTACTCATAATAACTTATTTATACCACTACACCCATTATTTTTTCTATCCACAATACATTTTTAATTATACTCACACTATTCTTAATTTGAATCTCTTTCACAGCTCATAATATACTCAACTCCTTTGTCTAAATCCATGTCGTGCTTTTGTAGGTCTATTAGTATTGAAAGAAGGTAGTATATTGTCATTGATTAGTGTATAAAATAATAAATAGACAAAATATTTTATTTTAAAGAGCGCTACTTTTTATTATTATTATCATTAACCATCAATTTTGGCTAATCAATACCCAAACTATCAGAAACTATATGCAAATCCATTAGAGGAAAAATGTAGAGTAGCATTCTAATTTACTAAAAAAGCATTCAAATTCAAACTTACAACCTCATAAGGAATAAAAATATATAACTATCAAACCAGAACACACATTCAAATGGATTCTAACCAAAAACGGTAGGTGACAAATATAACCACCAAATAAAACAAGCACAAATCCAAATAAACTAACCACGCGGTTCGAGTCGGCTGGTTTACACCCCACCACCACTACTAACACTCCCCTTAAAAACATACAAAATATCGCCACTCTCCACCCCATGCCAACGCAGGCTAAAGTCCTCACGCATAATCCTCTGCTTATGTATAAGTATATACTCATCCAACGGCAGCAATTTCCTCTCCACCAACATCTCCCTCACCTCACCAACCCTACTCGAATCCTTCACCTCCACCGGAATCCGCGCCCCGTCCATCAAACTAGACGACGTCTGCACCACCACGGCCACCCTCCTCGACGTGGCCTCCCCCACCGCCCCCCGCCCCATCGCCTTCATGAACACCACCACCTCGCCACCCCCTGCCACCCCATACTCACGCAAACTCCTCAAGTCATCTTCCATCTCCTCCCCATTGAAAAACAACGCCATTCTCCGCATCGGAGTCCGGTCCATCATGTGGATCTTCTCCCTCAGGCTCCCCACGGTGTCGTTCTGGTCGGCCTCGATCTCGATCTTCCTCGCCGAGAATTTTACCGTGATCTTCATTTTGGCGTCGTTGAAAGGGAAATGTGGGGTGCTTGTGGTCGAGAGGTTGATGTTGGTGCCATCCGAGATGAGCGGATAGTCTTGTAGGTCGAGCCCGTCAATCAACTCCCAGTCCCAAACCGTCAGGGTCTGGGACTGGGCAGGGATTCCGAGGAGGCGGTGGATTTTGTTTTTTATTTCTAGGATGGGCTCTTGGTGGCTAACATCTATGGTGAATTTGCAGAGTTTCATTGCGATTATGATCTTCATGGTTTGTTTTGGGTGGTGATTTGAAAGGATAGGTTGGTGATATTTGAAATGAAGATTCATGCAAAAGATATGTAGGTTTTACAACCAGCTGTTGGTCGCACTCATGACTAACTGATTTCATGCATGATTTTTCATGCAAATTTTGCATGGTGTTAGCTTCCTTCTTGGGATTCAAATTATTTGTGACGAGAAATTGTAGTAATAAGGTTGCTCATATGTTGGCTAATAAACCAAATTTGCGATAGATACGGGCAAAGCACGTAAACATAAATAAATGTAAATAATAAATATAATATCTATCAAGATTTTTAAAAGAGTTTTAGATATAATGTTTGTTTATTTTATCAAATATATAGATATGGATATTAACTTTTATCTTACTAAACTAATATTTAAAATTAAAATAGGTATGGATATTAATTTTATAAGCATATCAAAAAATTTGTAAGAATAACAATAGATAGATAGCATATGTCGTTTTACACTATCTATTGAAGCATAGACCTAAGAAAACAAAATCAATTTAATTCAAAAACAAATGGTAGTTTTGATTAATAAGTCATCAATTAATAAGAAGATATGATTTGTTAAATCATGTTATTAACACCAGAGAAATTGGCAGGAATTTTTAGTTTTTGAAATATTAAAGGAACTTTGTTAATCCATTGATTAACTTCAAATAGTTGGACAAGAAAACTTGTGTAGTTATTTTGCAACAATGTCTTCCACAGTAAGTCTTACTATTCAACAAACTGCCACTGTAAAATGCAATTCTTAATTATCTAACGAATCTAATCAAAACATAAAATTATATACTATAGTCCATATATAATATTAAAAATCTTATCTTTAGATCTTCATTCAATATTTCGAAATGAATAGCATATATTTTCTTCGTCTTTTTTCTATTAATAATGAAAGTTGAATGGTTTAAGCAACAAAAGAGCTTCAGTATATAGCCCATCTCCACTTTATTCATTGAGAAAACCAAACCAAACCAAACCACAACTAGGACCATGAGCATTTATTAATGTGATTGTTTTCAAGAAGTTAGGACCATCATGACTCCTTGAGCATCAGCGTCATTCATGCCACATCTAATACAGTATTGCTTACTTGCTTGCAAATTCTTTCGTGAAACTTTTGATGTCGAAAGAATCACTCCCGTCTTTTGTGATGACTCCCTGGAAAGAAACAAGCAGAGTCAAAGTGTGTGTGTGTGTGTACGAGAAACAGAGAGAGGACTAATACAAAACATATTAGGAGATAGTAGTCAAGCACCTTCTCTGTAATAATGCCGGTGATGATAGTAGCTGGTGTAACATCAAAGGCAGGATTCCAGACAGAAATTCCAGAAGCAGCCACTTGTTCTCCCAGTCCTCCACGGGCATGAAGTAGTTCTTTTGCTGACCTTTCTTCTATAACAATTTCTTCCCCAGAAGAAATGGACAAATCCACAGAAGTCAGAGGAGCAGCCACATAAAAGGGAATACCATGATGCTTTGCCGACAGGGCTAGACTGTATGTTCCGATCTTATTGGCAGTATCACCTAGTAGTCGTCAAGGAACTAAACCACTTCACGTATCTATATCAGTATAATACAACTATCAACAGAATTAATGCAATTTTGAGATACGTACCATTAGCTGCTACACGATCAGCCCCAACCACCACGGCGTTCACCTTCCCAGCTCTCATCAATGCTGCTGCTGCAGAATCAGCTACTAGGGTAGCAGGAATATTGTCATGTACCAACTCAAAAGCTGTCAGTCTTGACCCCTGAGGTGATTAATGGAAAACATAAATCCCCAAAACCATAATTGTATAAATTCTACTAGTTTCATCTTCTTTGCAAACTATAATATGCAAGCATATTTCCTTGATCATGTCAAAGGAATAAAACTTAATATGCTCACTTGATTAAAAGGCCTTGTTTCCGTGCAGTACGCCCCTCCTAAAACTCCTTTCTCATGAAGAGCACGAATCACGCCTAGAGCAGTTCCATATCCAGCTGTTGCTAGACTGTTTAATTAAAGAAACAACTCTAGCCATGTTTAATTCGAACTGATGACATTCGTTAGAAAGTATTGGGTCTAAGATGCTCAAGGATGTACCTGCCTGTGTTGCAGTGAGTCAACACAGAAAGACTATTGGAAGCTGCCTGCTGCTTTTGAATTAAACTAGCTCCATGGTGTCCAATTGCCATATTGGACGCGACATCATCAACAAGCATATTTTCAGCAGCTTCAATGTAAGTCTGTATAACATTAAATCAACTATTAGTTTCTCCTTTGCCGGCAACCTACATGAAATACTGTCGGGATTGATGTAACTACCCTTTAAACTGACTACCAATTGTGATTTTCATACAACCCACAAAGCCAAGGGCCATTGAGATAGGGATTGCCTGTATTCATACAGATTATATCAGTACACACCTGATATACAGTCTGTGCATCAGAAGCAGTAGCTTTAGCCTTGTGTACGACTTCCTTAAGTTTTGTTGCAGCATCTGAAAGATTGACAGCTGTGGGACGGCTGCAAACCAAAAACAGGAATTTCCTCAGTTCAAATTACTACTGGAGTAAAATTATGATCAATATCATATACAAATATTTATAGGGAATAACCACCTTGATACAAGATACTCCAATTTATTGCTAAGAAAAGATGCTGCATCGTTAGGAGTCCCACCAAAGGCCCCTAAATTGGAAACTTCTACGGCCAAGGAGAGAGCAGCAGCTATGGCAATGGCTGGTGCACCACGCACAACCATGTCCTTTATGGCAACCCTGAAAACAAAAATTTAACAGGCAAAGATATGATGATGTATAGCTTATAATTCCACTGGCATACATTTTCATTGATAAACTCTACGCCCCAATCAAGGTAAATAAAAAATGAAAGATGAAATTTAAGACCTCCCTTCCACCAGAGTGATGCACTTCATATTTTAATCTACGAGTCTGTCATATTATCAAACTTCATCAATTTTCATGCTGAATTTGGTCGGTATATCTGAAACTAGCATTGACCAAAGAGGCATAATGTTAAGGTGCGAGGAAAAGATAAATTTCTGAATTAGAAGAACAATTACCCCAAAACAGGGCCACAGAGTTGAATGCTGCAAACGTTTATTAATACTGCTAACTAGCCTAACTAGCCTTGAAACGCTTATTAATACCGCAACACAATTAAGGAACAATAATGAATAAAGAATTGATGAATAAAAATAACTAAGATTCTATCACCACCTTCGCTCAACCTCTGAGCCCCGAATACACCTTCAGTCCCTTCGATGCAATCATAGCACATAAAGTCACAGAGAATTGTCCCCTCTTAAACTGCGAGTTGCTTTAAACATTCCTATCATTTTCATATATACATAATATTCTCCAACTTGCTAGGGAGCAGATGGAGAGTGGGACAAAATACTGAATTGCTAGACTATGGACATAATTATATTCTATTATTTCTATATAAAACGTATTGCAAGCATAGAGATTCATATGGACATAACCGGACAATTAGAAAGAGACAAAGAGTGTCAAATGCATCAATCTCTGCTTCTAATTAACAACAATGCGCTGTTCCAGTCTTACTTCTAACTCATCTGCACACCCACAATTAGCACCAAAATATAGGATCATGAGCCACAAAGAAAAATAAAATAGTCAATATGGAAGAACTCATCACCATCCATCTTTTGAATCTTTGACATCCAGATATATGGTCTCAAGTGGAAGCTTTCTCTGCAGAAAGGGCAAAAAAGAGTTACTAACTTGACACCTACGAATGAAAATAAAATAAGAAAATTAAAGCTTATAGAGTGTGTGTGTGTGGGTGTTCAAGTATTTCCTTGAACAAAAGCAATAACCTTTAAAAAAAAAAGAAAAAAAAAAAAAAAAAAAAAAAAAAAAAAAGAAAAAAGGCACCTGATCAAGCAACTGCAGCGATCCCCGTTTGTAGCATATGGACTGTAGGGTTTTCTGCTGTTCTACACCAACTTCATTAGCCATAGTTAACTTCGTCTTGTTCTGCTTCTTTCAGTTTAAGCTTGATCTGCTACAAATATTAAGTGAAATCAGAGGCTTAATTCACTGATTGTAAAATTGTCACAAAATTGCATAATCGTCTGGAGAAGCAAAGGAGAATCTAAAATCAAACGCCATCTTCACCTTCTCATGATAAAACTGAGCTCTTAGATTATGAATCGGCGTTTTAATACTGATACACAATGTTTGAGATAACTTTTATTTTAAAGGCAGCATGACACATCCATACCTCCCTTGAGCTCTAGCCAACTTTCCAGAAAATTTTCATTTACTTGGAACTTTTCTTATTTCAATTTAACTGTTAGTCTCAAATTCAGTTCAAACTCCAGCTCACACCAATTCAAGAAAAAAAATAAGAGAGAAAGAGGAGTGAAGTAGCCATATCAAATTGTGTAATGCTGGTTCATACAAAGATTAGAGCGGCGAGAGATTACGTGGTGAGGCGTTGCCGGTGAGAGGTGGTGGCGGCGGTGCAGAGAGGAAATCGCTGTCAGTCCGGGTATATGATTCTCCGCATAAAGGGCAAAACGGAAAGAGGCACCTTTCTAAATTCTATATATGAAAATATTCCAAGAAATTAGATTTTTATAAATAAAAATACACCCCGAAAATAATACTGGTGTAAATACAATCTATTTTTATAGAAAAATATATATTGTAAACACAGTTTACAATAACATAACAAATACTCCATATGCATATATTATGACTCATTGACTCCAATATATTAGAGAAAGATAAAATTATGAACTTATTTTGCCAAATATTTTTCAAGAACTTAGAACCTAAATCAAACATCCTCTAATGAAAAGCTTATCTTGTGTTTGAATAATATATGTAATTAATTAAGCTAAGGGTGAGGTTTTATTTTAAAATCCTAATAAGATAGCATAATAAGTTTAATAATTATGTCTTTTTGATTAATTAGCTTATAATTCAAGAATTGTTAGTAATCAATTAAGCTTACTCAAGATAATTATATAAGAAAATATTAACTACTCAACTTATGAATTAACGAGTAGCGAAGTTACAATAAACATTATTATGTGCATATCTTAAGTATAAATTTCATGTTGCATGATTAGTGTCAGAAATAATTTTACTTCAAATATTATTAAATTTTACATTATGCTTTTACAATAAAGTATTGGTATTAATCATAACCAAATTAAGCGTTTAAACAAGAATCGACCAAAGGGAATGTTGGTGCAGTTGCCGAGATACTGATTTTAAAAATTAATATTTGATTTTGAAAGTAGTGAATCAAGATTTAATAGTCTTACTTTATCTTGAATTAAGGTTAGTGTTACAAGACCAATTAAAATTAGGTTATCTTGTAGGCCTAGTTGATCCAGGAGATTATTAGCATTATCTTTATTTTTTGTTACAAACGTAATAGATCTTCTACTTAAACAAGAGCTTCACTCTGCAGAGCATTAATATATGTACATTCTCTGCCAAGATATTGTAGCCTGTGAAAAGTCCAAAACAAAAAAATGGAGCAATGCAGCCATCCATGGAAAACCGGGGCGGCAAAGCGTTGCAAAGAAAGCAGAAGCAGAACACATATCTTCTGCCTCTCCTACAGCTCCGGAATCGCAGCCAACGATGGCCTCCATTTCCTTGATCGTCTGAGCAGCGATTGCAGCATCATACGTCTCAACTGCACCTCCTCCACGCTCGCCATTAGCCTCTGCAACTGCTTCTTGTTCACCACTATCTTCACTCTTTCCGGTATTTGGACCATGTTGCTGCCGCGCTTCCGTATCAGAAGCTCAACCTCCTCTGTCCGAGACGAAGATGACAACTTTCTCCTGCAGAACTTTTTATTTGAAGCTCCAATGCAGTTCCCCATTTTTGAATGAGTAGCACTTGGAATGAGCTCAACTTATATATACTTCTGCATATAACAACATCATACGTGCAAACCACATTATGCTACTTTACAGCTGATTTATTATATGTTATCATTTTTCTTGAATCTCAAATGAACTGAGCCGACATATTATTAAAAACCATATCTTTTAAAGACAAATATAAATTTTAGAAAAAGTTGACTCTTAAACTAATTTATAATTACCTAGGCATAGTCAAACTCTTGCAGCAACATTCCCTGAACCAAGAATATTAAAGTGCAGATGACTTCGAAACTGGAAAGTCAGCTCACTGGAGTCCCACATCTTGTCAACCCTACTTTATTATATATAGTTGACATTTTAATTTCAAACATTGTAAAAGAATTTAATGAAATGACAGAATTCCGAATAATTGAGTATAAAGCAAATAGCAACTCAAATAAACTTCCTCAATCACAAGTGTCGACAAAGCGCAGATGAAGGTAACTAACTAGAAAAATGCTGCTAAATTAATAGGGACTGTGTCAGCAGATTACCAGCTAATGGAAGTCTAGTAAGTAAGTAGCAACAACCTTAGACCTCTGACTATGCCAAAACCACTTCTTGGGATTACCTCGACTCCAGCCAAGATATCGTTGCAACCTTTGTTGTCAGGAACCAACCAATCTTGTCTGGCGCCTCATGAAATGGAGCATCTAGTTCCTTCAGATGTGGCTCGAAAGTCCCTGCCCGACCTCTCTCAGACTTGTGCTTCCCGATCCTGTGTTAATCCCGAGCAACTCTGGGAATTCCTCTCCATTTTCAAGTGCCTTTGACAGATCCTTCACCAAGCATGCAGTGCAGTCAAGGCCGCCCCCGAGAGAAAGGCTCTTCAAGTGCAAAGACCACTGTGTTGGAGTCCTGAACATGATATCAGTGTATATTTTAAGCGCGAGGCCGAGGTCTAGCAACTCACAAGCTCTCTCCAGCTGATTTAAACTAACACAGAGATCAATCAAGCAATTGCAGTATGCTTTTCTAACATCGGTACCTATAGATTCCAAGAGCTCACCAACTTCCTTCCTTAAGATTTTCCCGTCCGTATTCCTTTATCAACATTGAGCATACAGTGAGATACGTATTTTAATGCTATATAAATAAAGTACAAGATATCGATGATTATTGATTTCTTTATCTATATAAGTAACATTGAGTATACGGTATTGATTATACATATCAAAGTAGTGAATAATCAATAATGTATCCTCAATGTTATTTATATAGATTAAGAAATAAACAATCAATGAGATCTTTTACTTCATTTACACAACATTGAAGTACGTATCTCACTATAATCCATTTCAGTGTTATACCACACCAATGTCATCAGTTGGCCAAGATAGGCGCGAACCTCAGATTGATACTGTAACATTTCACGATAGATTGTCCATGTCAATTTAGGTTGTGAACTTGATTTTCTTCTATAAGGAACCGACCGAAAGACCTTATGTGATCATGGATCTACCATTCTGTCTATAATGTAAAAGGATTACTTGTTTGCACAATTTATGATTATATGTAGGGATGCCCACGGTTCCAAAACCGCCGGTTCCGAGGCATCCGGAACCGTAACCGAACCGCCAGGGAATTAGCCGGTTTTGGTTTGGAACCGGAAACCGCCGGTTTTGGTTCCGGTTCCAAACCGCCAGTTTTTGGGCAGTTTTCGGCGGTTCCGGTACGGTTTGACGGTTTTCCGATTTTTTTAAATTTAATTTAAATTTGAAATCGAAGTAAAAAACAAATGTAAGTAAGTAGATCGATTTATTACTATAAGAGAAATTACTATAAATTACAAATTAGGAAAAGGACTTGAGCCAATGATAAACAAATTATAATATTGGAGATTATTCTTGTAATTTAGCAGCTAAAATAATAGTAAATTAGGAAATTATGTTGAAATAGTTAAATCCTTTCAGAAAAATTATGTAACATCACACCCATGTTGGATATTTGGGGCAGTTACTGAGCTTGTTTAACCGTTTCAACAAAATTTCA
>JAYDZE010564915.1:0-12358 GCA_034509125.1 Monilaria moniliformis
AACACTACAAATCGTCCTTTCAATCGTCGTCTTCATCCGAAGCATTCAAAATCTTTAGACGAAGCTGGAAATTCTCCGGCAACAATGCATTCACATTATCATTATACACTATGACTTTTATCATTATACAATGATATTTGTATCAATATAAAACATAAATACAAAAAGATAGACGAAGCTGGAAATTCTGGAGCAACAATACATTCACATTGTCATTATACATTATGGATTTTATTAGTATGCAATGATACTTGTATCAATATAAAACATAAATACGGAAAAATATGATTAGAAATATAAATATTGATTAGGAAGATATGTATCATTATTTTGAAAATAAAATTTCAAGAATTTCGGAAACACAAACATATCAAAAATAAATCTTTTCATATTAAGTAAATCAATTAATTATATACTATAATTACAAGTTATTCTTTCAACTATACTTTTACATTTACTAGGCTCATAGTTATATATTAATTTATTATTCTTTTATTTGTATATTTTAATTTACTTGCGTATGAAATTATAAATCGACGATCTATAAAATATCAGAGTTGAGAACTGAGCCTGGTCAAACCTCAAGACTGAGTTTCCAAACAATTTCGTGATTTTGAAAATACAGTGGGAGAAAAGAAAGTTAGCAGACTTCTAGATTAATACTATGACTTCATATAGCCCACCATTTTAGACTTTCTGTTTGGATTATTTATAATTTAACTTCATTCCTTCTCATTTGATGACTTTCTAATCTTTATACCACCTATTACGCAGGACTACTGTTCCATATAAATATATATATAAGTGTATTTAAATTAAAATTATATCTTACCGAAGAACTAAAATTAAATATCAATCATAGGATATGAAAATTCGATAACTATAAATACCACCACATGACAATTCATTTTGGCAAATTATAACTGATAAATGCAATTATATAATTTAATTCACGTTGTGTTATGGTAATGAGCAAGATTTATGGACGAGATTTACGTGTTCAACGTGATCAGTATAACTGTTAGCATATCCAACAAATCATGCGTCGTAGTTATCATCATAGTGTTGCATATAAATTATTACAATAGTAAAAAATGTTAATCATATATTAAGCAATCACTCATCATAAGCAAAATTATGTTCTGTTATGGTAAGGGGCAAGATTTACGTACCCAACGTGATTAGTATAACTATCAGAATACCCAACAAATCATGCATTGTAGTCATATAGTATTGCATATAAATTAGTATAACACTACAAAATGTTCAGCATAGAGATAATAATGTTCACAGTAAGACTAACTTCTCATATGATGAGTGATGGTTTGATTTATGATGAACGTTTGTTATCGTTATAATTATTTATATGCAACACTATGATGATGACTACAATGCATGATATTTTGGATATGCTGACAGTTATACTGATCACGTTGGACATATAAATGTCGCCCCTTACCATAACAAAACAGTAAATTCGCTTATGATGAATGATTGTTTGATATATGATGAACATTTTTTTACGTTATAATGATTTATATGCAATACTATGTTGATGACTACAATGCATGATTTGTTAGATATGCTGACAGTTAATTTTGTCCATTACTATAACATAACGTAATTTCGCTTATTATGAGTGATTGTTTAATATATGATTAACATTTTTACCGTCACAATGATTTATATGCAACATTATTTTAGTGACTACACGTTGGAAACGTAAATCTCGCCCTTTACTCTAACAAAACATGTTCCCTAAATCTCGATTATAATTACTATTGGCAGAGTTAAAAATTCTTTTCCACTTAAAATTCCAAACGCAGGAGTTCCCCCTTTTAAACTTCTTTTGTAATGAAATATTAAAAAGATTACAGAACCTACTTCTCAAAACACCTCACCCCAAAGATCTTTCCAAAACCTAGCTCTTTGCTCCATGTCCCACTCCAAACAGACTCAAGGTCCCTCCACCAAATAGATTTGCTATGTCTCATCATTACCTAAAGTCCCATATCTAGACTTAAGCACTCTAGTCCAAAGAGAATTGTCCCCTATCATCCATCTCCACAACTCTCACCCCTGAACCCCCTTCAACCATAGCCCCTATACACAGTATCCCACTTAACCCAAGCAATTTTGTGAATATTTTCTTTCCCACCCCATAAAAAAATTCTCTAGATTTTTGTAATGGTATGTATCACACTCGTAGGAGCATTAAAGAATGAGAGACAATAAAGCGATAGATCAGAAAGAACCGAGTTGAGAATAGTTATTCGACCTCTAAGAAAAAAGTTTCTCTTATCCCATCCCCACAATTTCTTTCGAAACCGATCAATGAGAGGCTGCCAAGATTCGACAGTCTGGCTGGAGGAAGTGATGAGCTATTAAATGAGGCAGCTGATGAGTTAAATATTGGATAATAAATAAAGTTGCTTATTTAATGCATGAAAGTGGGCTGTTTCATGCATGGTGCAAACAAGGTCAGATGTAAAACACCAAATTGTCCCATATGTTTAGAGTGACTTCATCACTTGTTTATAATATTATGAGAATTTACAAAATCCTTCAGGTATTTATCTTGAACATATAGATTTGTGGATAGGTTGATTCTGTCTGTGCTTAATCAACTAAATTTTGTCATTCTATAAAATAATATATAAAAATAATAACATTTTTCGTATTATTAAGCATATATAAAATAGCAAATAACTCGTGTTATGAATTATCTGCAGAGTTTGCTTAAAAGTTAAGTCCATTAGACTTCAGATTTATGAAACCATATTATGCACCAAAATTCTGAGAGGGATTGAAAATATCTTTTATCTTATTGAACTTTGACCCTACATCTCATATATATAGATATATGAGCCAGGTAAATTAATGAGATGGTTTAATAAAAAAGTTACTCTTTTATACCTCCATTATGTATTAAAAATTCCTCGACATGGGCAAGTCTCATAATCTCCAATAAAAAAAGATAAACTAATTAACATTTCACCATAAATTCACTTATAGTATATATAATATCTCATAACCATTAAAAAAAACTACCTGACAAAAATCATTATGAGTGAGCAAAATACACAGATTACTGTCAGATCCTATGAATATTCACGAGCTTAGAAAATAGAGCCCAAATAATTTGGGATGTGGAGCAAATATGTTTTGTTTTCTTGAAGTTCACAAATTGAATTCTATTCCGATTTTTCGGGACGTGCAGTAAAAAGTGAATAAAAAATAATGATTTTTGAGTGCATAAAATGTGTTTTCCAGTATTAACAGAGAGGGACATTCTTTTGTGAAGGTAGCATAAAATTAGACGCCCACTATGTAAAGTGTAACGCGTTTTCTCATTAAATGAGGCCCAACTTCAGCCTCGTGTTTCTCCAATTTTTAATGACTACCTTTTGTTTCAAAATTGAAAATAATATGATTTTGAATTCGTCTTTGAAATAACGAATATAAAATTGTGTGCTGATTAATGTATTCTCAATAGAAAATAACAGCGTCAATAATAATAATAATAATAATAATAATAATAATAATAATAATAATAATTAAAAAGAAGTTGGAACTTGGAGGTTGGGAGCGTTGGGTAGGAGAGAGATTTTTAATGTTTTTGCTTTTGTTGACGTAATAATTGGACACTTTTTTATTTATTGGCTTTAAATTCATGTGGCCCATAAATTTAATTGATTGGTGCCTAATTAGTTGGATTCGCGGCCTTGTCTATGAAAATATTACTACTGTATATCACGTTAATTACTTCCTAGGAAAATCATAATACACTTCCTCCTATGTCATAAATCAATGTTTTTCTTTTCTTTACCATTACACAGACAATAACTTTGTTAGACTAATGCTAAATAATTTGTGAGACCAATAGAATTGTGCATAAAATTGTGCTAGTTATTGATTAACAACCTTATATGCATGACAAACACAATAAGCATCCTATTTCAACGTGTCATCAAGGTCACAAGCATCAATTCAAACTCATCCACACGGCCCATTTCGCAATTCGCATCCATTTTATAAAGGGGACGGGCCATCCATCAATTTCTCTATTTAAGAGTTTATATAATATTAACATATTATTATTTTCATTATTATTGTTTTTAAGGCTGCTTAATCGGTTTCCGGTTATCGGTTAAACTAATGACCGAACCGAAACCGTCCGATTCCATTTTGCGTTTTGGGGAATTTTCAGTTATCGGGTTATAACTGACCGGTTACCGGTTATAACCAATAACCAATTAAGAACCAAATTGCAATTTAATTCCTAATTAATAATTTTACAGTGATGTACCAAAAGTGTCATGACTTGAAATTGGACAGTCAACTATATGAATATATTTCGCGAACGGGTAAAATTGAAAAATATCCAATTATTAGAATGCAATCAGTAAATTATAATATGTGGAGTGTAGAATATTATTGGATAATTAATTTGTTGTTGTACTGTATCTAGTAGCTATATAGTTGTTCGTGTTATATCTTTGTGGTGGGAGGATTAAAGGATTTGACTTTGTTTATAAATTACTCTACATATATGATGTATAATGTATATATGCATAAGTAAATTTTAAATATAAATTTGTACAAGACATTACCACAATAAAAAATATTGATATGTATATTATCTTTTGTGATTTAGTTATTTGGTTCACCGAATAACCAATCGGTGTAACCAGCCGGTTATTCGGTTAACTGAATAAACGTCTCGGTGCGGTTTCAGTTCTTCTCCTAGGCCTTCGATTGGTTCGGTTAACTGGATGATTCGGTTCGATTAGAACCGAACCGGCCAAATAAGCAACCCTAATTGTTTTATGCACAATAATATATCGATTATGTCGGCGTTATACACTTATCTTGATGTGCATTACAAAATATAAAAATGGACCCCTTTGCTTATTGGGCCGAAGTTTTCAACTAGGGTGATGTCCAAAGTATTAATGAGTAAAGGATCTTCTTGCTTTTTTATTCATATTCGTTGGAGCCTTGGACTTGGAGGAGGAAATACTATTTTTCTATTTTCAATTCTTGTACAAATCAGACAAATTACACAAAAAGGATAAATTGCATTAAAAATATTTGACGCAATAAACTTGATTTGTAAATTAGTGGTGGAAATTGAAGACATTTATTATAAGCATACAAAAATCGAATACGAGATTTTCACCTTCATACATACGATCCCTCGTTCAATTGTTTCAAATTCATTGGATACTTTTCCATGCTCAACAAGAATCATTTGCCTTCTCTACTGTCTCGAATTGTAACTAGACTCGCAAGAAATATTCATCAATGGAATAAAGGACCGATTAGCCCATATATAAAATTGTTGTTTCAAAACATAAGATAATTTAATTTGCACTACAAAGTAAGATAGCAGAACTAATATACAAGTAGCCATATTAAACGCAGGCAAATCCGCACATCACAATTTCATTAAATTAAAAGATTCATAAAATGAAGGCATCTTCATTTTCGGACAGATGAGTCTAATCTCCGGGTGTTACTTGCAGAAGTCAACGCCACCAGGAAACCCATCATCAGGCCTCCAGCAGCTGCGCCGTTTTCTTGCTGGGAAGCAGTTTCTGGCTTAAAGGTATATCATCGAAATTCAAAGGACACAATTTGGTCCGCCCGATTCATTTCCTGTGGAAAAGGTACTGAAAAGCTCTCTCTCTTTTTCATTTTTTTCTTTTTAAATAAAACCACTGTGCGTAATTGTGTTTGTGTGCTGTTATATCTGCCATTTTTTGGTAATCCTCATTAATGAGTAGACCAGAAACTAAAATGAAAATGGTGAAACTCCTCACTCTCAAGTCATATATCTCAGAACTTCAATCAGATTTAATTCTTCTTTCTCTGACGTTTTGTGAGTCAAAAATATTAAATCTAGTCGTGACGTGCTTATGGGGAATTTAGACAACAGAAGAAGATTAACTTTTATTTTGTATTCACGTGCTTGAGAACTACTCGTATATATTGATGGAGCCAACTCAATAAAACAGCCAAGAATGCCCTCTATGTGAGTTTCAAGGAAATGCCAATAGCTTACCTAACAAAAACTCAAGTAGTTGAAACCCCTGTCTCAGTATCTGTTTCGGTACAAATTTGTGATTTGGCTTGTTGGAAAGATCTCTGTTATATTTGATTGTAGACAATTAGAAATAACTGGTACCAAACGGTATTCAGGATTGCCAGAGAAGAAGAACGGCGATCGAGAAGTAACCGACGAGCTAAGAACTTTGAGAGAGTGTATGAGAGAGATAAGAAGTTCTGTAAATTCCATTCATAAAATGCAAGAAAAAATACAATGTATTTATAGGCATACACTTCAGCTACTTAACCAACTAACTGAATAACTACTCATCTAACTAATTCTTCAACAGTTACTGTAACTGCTCTATCCTCCTCTTCTCTCCTTCTTTCGTTTCTTCTTCTCAATTCTAGCATAGCCGTTGTGTTTATCCAATGCCTAATCTTCCCATTCCGATCATTCTCGCATTTCATGCATCAAATCTTCCCCAACGACATAAACCTTGTCCTCAAGGTTTGGTAATCGGAATTTGCTGCGACACTTTGTAAAGGTATTCCCAAGTAGTATCTTCTTCAAAAGAACTCGACCCTTGATTGCCATGTTAACTATCTCTACTTCAACCTCCTCATGTACTTCCAAGCAACAAGGTGTGGCAATGTTTTCAGCCAACCTCTCTTCACAGTGTGGCAATGTTTTCAGCAAACCTTTACTTGAGATTGTTTGAATATTACCTCCAGCTGCACCTTCCGTTGCGTATGTTCTCGATGATATTCCCTTAGTAGCATGTATAGAGATTTGAGAATGATCCTCATCTGCCATTTCTTCCTCTTCATCTACATCTTCCCCATATTCTTGTGATTTCATCAAGAATAAATGTTTATTTGAACACTTATGACCCTTGTCATATTTCGTTTGATACCAAGAACATAACCCTAGCTCCTTTTTCCACAACCTCTGTACTAGATAGGCATTTCTTCTTGATGGTTGAATCCGGATTAGGCAACAAGAGTTTAGTATTAGGGAATAGAGGCATCTTTACCTTATTGTAGCCATGATCTTCCAAACTATAAGTCGATCCTTGCGAAGTGGTAAGAGTTCCTCCGTGATCTCCTTGCAACTTGCTCATCAGTTTCTTGTGTTGGTGCTTTAGTGTAACAAATTCATCCTTTTATTCTTTCATCGATTGTGCGTGAATCCGATCTGAACTCTTGAGTTTCGTCATTAACTCGCTAACGGTTGTGCACAAGGACTCTTTGAGTGATTCTTGAAGCCGCTGTATATCGCCGGAATCTCTTTGGGGCGCCATCACAGGTGCCGGAAAGAGGCTCTGATACCAATTGGTACCAAATGGAATTCAGGATTGCCGGAGAAGAAGAACGACGATCGAGAAGTAACCAACGAGCTAAGAACTTGAGAGAGTGTATGAGAGAGATAAGAAGTTCTGTAAATTCCATTCATAAAATGCAAGAACAAATACAATGTATTTATAGACATACACTTCAGCTACTTAACCAACTAACTGAATAACTACTCATCTAACTAATTCTTCAACAGTTACTGTAACTGCTCTATCCTCCTCTTCTCTCCTTCTTTCGTTTCTTCTTCTCAATTCTAGCGTAGCCGTTGTGTTTATCCGATGCCTAATCTTCCCATTCCGATCATTCCTCGCATTTCACGCATCAATAACCCTGAGGCAAATTACCTATGGCTGGCAATGTGAGTAATTTGATACAAGATGGCCTAGGAAAGGTGATGTATAAGTTAGGCTGCAAGAAATTCGGTGGATTTTCTTTAATGGTGTGTGCATGGGCTAGGTGGTTGAAGAAACAATGTTGATTAAGCACCGTGGCTAGTAAAAAATTGTTTGGTTTTGGTTAATGAAGGTGACGGAGATTGTAAATATGAAGGTTAAATCTATAGAACTATAGGCCTTAGTGAAAACACATGCAAAAATTATTTAGCATCTTAACCTAAGTATATGCTGACCAGTTATACTCTCTTAATATTGAGTTCTCTTAGTGGCTTCTTTGAACTTTAAGGATTATGAAGATGATTTGCTTGATTATTGATTAAAGGTGCATGAAGAAGAAAGTGCTTTGTTTATTTCCATCATTATATTCTTACAATTTCATGGAAATTTATGCCCTTGATCATCATGAGTTTTATGCAGTAGGTAAGGATCACAAGCGCAGACACCACACAGTTTTTGCAGATGAAGAATGATAATTTCCCTTGGCTCCCGCTAGTTGAGGAGTTCACATTTCCTGCTAACTCAGCCCCCTTCAACAGTTGCCATGCTTCTACGATTGTAGAGGTGTTGCTCTGTAACAAAATACTTCCTAGCCTCTCTATCAGCTAGAAACATCATAAATTATAAATGGTGTTTTTGTAGGTCGATAAAGATCATTTTGTGGTTGCTTATTTTGGTGGTACAGCAGAAGGAGCTCCTGATGTGAAAATTTGGACACAGATTTACAAGGTGATAATTTCCTTCTAATCAAGTCAAATTTGAAGTGTCTTTAGATTTTAGAAAATAAATATTTATTAATTTCCACTTTTCTACTCAGAATTAATCAAGATTTTGGTCTTTCTGACTCCTAATTTAACACAAGTTCAATGGCAGGATGGTTGTTGGCACTCTCCTTTTGCTGTTGATGAACAATTTAATGTCCCTATGTGGAACCCCGTGCTATATATGCACCCTTCCAATCAGTTGCTACTATTCTATAAAATTGGTCAGGAGGTTCAAAAGTAAGTATTCAAGTCTATCATTATCTCTTTCAGTTTAAAACTATTTTTAGTAGCCGATATTGTAACTGACGATGCTCTCACTAGTAAACTGAAAGTTTTCAAGTTTCTCATTGTTTAAATGAGTAATTAGATGGAAACATTCCACTTTTCTTTCTCATATATACTAATTCTTATTAAGGTTAACTAGATGTCTTCAACAACAGTAATTAAATTTGACAAAATGCCAGATTGCACCTGATCACTGTGAGGTGGAAGTGGTAGTCAATGGCAATATAATACAAGTCATTGAAAAAGTGTTAATAAATTACTTGAAAAGGAAGTGCAGATCTATATACGGAAATAAGATAATTTTTGCTCATTACATACAACATGAAATGACATTCCTGCTTCTGAAAATATGTATCATCTGACTATTTAGATGGAGTGGATGCATGAAGAGGTCTAATGATGGTGGGGTTACCTGGTCAATGAGAGAACAGCTTCCTTCTGGCATACTAGGTCCGATTAAAAACAAGGTATAGATGGCTTTGTTGCATTCACATCTACTAGTGCAGTTCTTTATTATACAAGTTGTGTCATAACAAAATTAATGTTTATTTTGCAGCCTATCCTACTAGAGAATGGGGACTTGCTCTGTGGATCTTCTGTCGAGAGCTGGAATTCTTGGGGCTCATGGATGGAGGTCCTAAGGAGTATTCCATGTCATCTCTTTTTCAAATAAACCCTCAAATAAATCTAGTGGTGGTTGCTAAAGCATCTTCTAAATCTGTGAAACAGATAACTCCAGACTTGGGTAAGTCATGGAGAAAGTATGGACCGATATACATTCAGAACGAAACTCTCACTGTCATTCAGCCTGTTCCTTACAAGACAGCAAAAGGGAATCTACGTGCTCTCATGAGATCCTTTGATGGAATAAATAAAGTTTGCATGTCAGAGTCCCGTGATGGTGGTCACACATGGGATTATGCATGGCCAACCGAACTGCCAAATCCGAATTCAGGTTGTTAACTAAGTAGAGCGTTTATAAACCATGAAACCATCGTGCTTCCTAAATAATTTCCTCCTAAGATTATATCACGTGCTTTTATTGTCCCTTATCAATCATTTACATGGATAGGAATTGATGGAGTGAAGCTGACTGATGGCCGTCTTGTACTGGCATATAATACAATATCCCGTGGTGTTCTCAAAGTTGCTGTTTCTTCTGATGATGGTGACTCATGGCACAACGTCGCCATATTAGAGGAGACTGAAGGAATGGAGTTCTCTTATCCAGCTGTTATTCAAGCCAATGATGGATTAGTTCATATCACTTACACTTATAATCGGACTCAAATTAAGGTGATACCACCTTTCTCTCGATTTACTAATGATGAGTAAATGTGACTCCTAATCTTGATAGTTTTCTAGTGTTTATCTTGCTGATACTATTAATACCCATGGTTGAATTGTTGAACTTGATTCTATTATTTATCTCTCAGCGTGTGGTCTTTAAACCGAATTTGATATAAAGGAGCATATTGGAGGAAGCATTTTGGTGTGCAAGGTACTTTTATTTCTCTATCATAACCAAATCCAGCAGTGCGAGTATACGTCCTATTATAGTATTATTGCAATAGCTGGGAAAATGCATATTTGACCCCATAGGAATTGGTGAGTGACATTTAGTCTATAGGTAGAGGAATGATGTTTATATCCAAATTTTAAAAAGCGACTAGAATTGCTGCATTTTGAAATGTACCTGACTAAAATTGCCACTAAATTTATTAAGTTTTTCATGTTACCATTGAATTGGGTGGTGAATTAAGTCCAATGAAATCTGAAATGCTGTAATTCTAGTCATTTTTTGCCTAAAAGGACTAAAATTGCTGCATATTGAAATCTTATGGGACTAAGATTGCCAAGTAAAAATTGCCACTTGCTAATTGTTATAATATCAAATGGGATTGTACAGTCAATACTTACCAAAGTGAAGCTGCTGGAAATACTTATCTGAAAACTACTTAGTTATTATTGCATGAAACAGATCTAAATCTAATCAGGGGATGAGACTAGTTCATTCAACATTGATTTAAACATATGAGTCATTTTTGGCTTTACGAATAGAGCTTCCATGTCTTTTTAATCAAAACAATGCAGGCAGAGAAACAGTTGATTCATAAGAGACAGACTAATACCTTTATGCAGTTTGTGACCCTTTGCTGAAAGATCCGGGGAAACTCTTGTCACACTAGATAATCCCTAACCCTCCCCCCCACCGCTTCCCTTATATTGGTAAATAAGTCTTTTGTATACTACTACCATGTCAACATGGTACCTGGTTCAAGTTTCTGGTCTGAATTATGACCATTTTTGTCAATTTAGTTGCTACAAGGTGCATATTGACATTTTGTTATTGCAATCCATTTGAAAGTGATTAAGCGAGCATGTCATCATATGAGGCGTTTTATCTGATTATAAGTTTCCCTATACATTATCATCTCAGTGTGTATCTAGCACATTCATACCAGTTCCAAATTAGAATGTGCCTCTGTTTCAAAGTAACTGCATCCATAATTTTGTAGGGTTCTTGAACTACATTCTTTGGCTTTGGTCTTTATAGGGTGGAGTGCTAGGCTTCGGCTCAAGTGGAGCGCTACGCTCAACTTTCTGGGGTGTCATCGTCAAGTTGCAAAATGGGCTACTACTACATCTTGTGCCTTCTAAATATGCATTCTTGATTGAAGTAATGATATATGGCATTACTAATTCTCGAACAATCTTCTTTGCCAGTGTCACTCGTTCATTTATTTTCGAAGAAGATAGCCATTTGTGTTTTTACTAAGATAAAAAACACTTGCTGGAATTGGATTCTTGAATGTGTACCTAATTGGTGGAACTGGATTCTTGAATGCAGATTGAATTAGGACGATCAAATTGTTTGTTGCGCATGCATCAAAACTTAAAGCCTTTGTGTAAAATTCATTTCCACATGGATATAAATTAGCGGCCGTCAAACTCAATTTGATGCAAGTGTTTTTAAAGTTAAGACTTTGTTTATTCCATAATAAAGAAAGTTATCTACAAATATTTCTTTTTGCTCAGTTAAATCGCAGATGAATGGAGTGTATATTTTGGGGCCTAACCTTTTCTACGATTAAACATTTTTCTTACTGATTTTTAATTTCTTGAATGGTTTAATCTAATACAAATAGAAAACTGCACAGATCTCACCTACTCCTATTTCCTTCTTCTCTCTCTCTCTTTTGTTTTTTGTTTTTTGTTTTTTTTTTATTACAATTTTACGTCAAGTTTATATTACGCATAACTTTTTAAACTTTTTGTTCACTTGTTTTGTTTATTAGATTATAAGGCATGCATTTTTGTCCGGTTTTTGTCCTAATGTTATCATCCTTAGAAATAAAATAATACTTTATAGTAATTTCACAATTTCGTTGAGAAACAAAGCAAAACAGTTCCAACTACCATTATTATTTTTAAGAGTAGTGATAAATGTACATAAATTGTACATACATAATTGGACTTTTTAGGTATTTTATATTTAAAATTAATTTA
>JAYDZE010564926.1:0-12355 GCA_034509125.1 Monilaria moniliformis
ATAAGCTCCTAGCAAGTTAATACAAATACGATATACGCTTTGTGCCGTGGACGTAGATCAATTACGATCGAACCACGAAAAAATCCTTGTGTTCTTCTAAATTCCCAGCTCATAACCTAACCCGAAAATCCCCGTTCTATCAAGGGTATATACTGAAAAGCAAGCTTTGAGCTGATTTGTATTTGTAAACCTTATTTTTCTTTATATGAGAATATTATTATTTTCGCTCTTCTGTATTATAAACTGAGTCGGTGATCCAGTTATCACTGAAGGTCTCTCAGGTAGTTTCTTGCAGAAGAAAAGTTAAAGTTTCACAATCTAGATAGATTTAGACAATCTATCATGAAAGGTTGCAATGTCAATTCAAAAGTTTACTAACCTTGGAAAACGAATGACACTAGTGTGGTATAACACTTAATGGATTCACGTTGAGATAAGTCTTTCTTGCTGATTACTGAAAGATAAGGTCTCGGTAATTAATTATTTCTTAACCTTTGTATACAACATTGAGCAGACGACATTGATTATTCACTTCTTTGATTTATCAAAAGGTGTGTATTTTTCATAGCCCAAGAATCCTGATATCTTGGGCGGTGGTATTAATATATAGAGGTGCTAGGATTGTTATTGCATTAAATCGTGTCCCGGGAGTGTCCGGGTAGATAATATCCCCAAGAGGAGTTCAGTAAATATTTTATTATACAAAAGCTCGGTTGGCTTGTAATTTATTCAAAAGTATAATAATTAATAAATTTTTAACTAGACCTCTCTAGGTAAAAGATATTAATTAATCAAAGCCATCAAATTGTTTAGATTAGTTAATGGATATTAGAATCTTAAACACAAGAAATAAATTAATTATAAAGGAAGCTCATATTCTTTGTAATTTGGATTTGTATGGGTAAGTTAATATTAATTTCTATAGTGGTACAAATTAATATTCTATTGGGCTTATATTAAATTGTGGCTCAATTTAATTAGAGAAAGCCCAACAAAGAGGCACAGTCCAAATTTTCTTGGATCCCTAATCTGGCCCATTCATCTTCTATAGAGGAGAGAAAAAGAAGAAAAGCACATCACTTAAACACACAATTTTCGTCCATAGCTAGGATTCGAGTTTCTCACACCCTAGCCACATTTTTGTAATTTTTCTCATCCCTTCTGTAGTCCAATAGGTTTGATAGATTTGCCCACACTAATATTCAAACCTAGGAAATAGGAACAGATTAGAAGTTCTAAGGTTGAGAACTCTGAATCTTCACGTGGAGAAGAAGTAAGCCATCATCAGATCTTCGAAAATCTATCAAATGTTAGTGTTCTAAACCAACTAGAAAAACATGTTTTAGGATTTTAATTAATCTTTTTGCATGTTTTGATTTGCATTCTAGTAAAGTAGGATTTTATGAAATCAATGTAATTTTTCTTATATTATGCTAGAAAGATTCCGGATAAGGGATTCCAGCAATAGAACATTCAAATCTCAACAATTGTTATCATACCTAGATCTAGGCAATAATATAATAAAATTTGTTTTGTGTTTTTCCTACTTTTTTCTTGCTAGCTATTCTTTTATGAATTGCATGCAATGAATGAATGAATGCATTTTGTTAGTTTAATCATCAATTTTCAAATAATTATAGATCCACGAGGGTTGACCGTGATAAATTAGGATTTATTTTGTTCTTTTTCGTATTATTTGTAAGCGATGACGAAGAACACGAAAAATGGAGATGAAGGTCGGATCTGGTCCACGACCTCACATGTAGAGCCCTACCAGACAATGGCACGAGCGCACTGTCGGCCTGAGGTGGCTGGCGACGTTGCATGCATAGGTGCAGTGGTGCACCGCGTGCAGTGCCGAGATCCGTTTAGTGAGCAACGGGCAGCCGAGACACTGGGCGCGGAAGGCATAGGGGCTGGCATTGCCGAGGACTTGTCCATTGGCAGCCTAGTGGAAAGGAACAGCGCGCGCACAGGGCGTCGGGCTGGGCGAGATCAAGGACTGCCCTAGGAGACCTCACGCACCAGCAGCGATAGTGTGCGGCAATTTCAGGCGCCAGGCATCGGCAGAACGCTCACATGCAATGGGCGACGGGCGACGCAAGTGCTGAGCGACGAGCGCGAAGGACGGGTGCTGGACGCACTAGCAATGCGCGAGCGCCGGGTGTGCGCAGCGTATGCGATCCATACGCTGGGCGTCAGGCCACGCGTGTAGGCGAGGCTGTCTCGACAGCTCTCGGCATGCTGGGCCGAGCGATGCCCTGTCCAAGCACGCGGATGCCTAGCATCTGAGGCGTACGAGAGAAGCCAACGGGCGACGGGCGATGGGCGCGCTGGGGAGAGTGACGTGCGCTGTGCGTACGGCGTGCCAACTAGGCAGCTGGGTGGTGTGAGCCACGGCCTGGCCAGTACCCCACTACCCAACTTGTGTCAAGCAGCGGGAGAATACAACGGCGACTGACAGAATGCTCAAATTTCTATCCTAATGCAATCTTGTTAAATCATTTTGATAGATTTGGAAAATCTATCCATAATCATATCATATCTTATTTAGATTTATCTTGATAAGATATGATTATATCATATCTTTCGATAAGAAATGATATGATCTAGTTGTTAGGAATTGATAAATCTAATATTTTAGATTTAATCAAAATTTTCTAGATTTTATCTTATAATTATCTTGTTAGGATAATTTTATCAAAATGTAGAAGGGTTCTAATTTATTTATTTCCTTCTTTATTTTGATAAATGTCTTATCCTATGTTGAAGTGGATTAATCTGCCAATTTTCTACTTTATGTGATAATTATGCAACTGGAAATGCAATTTGTATATAATGTTAATAGCCAACGACATTAAGTTTGTTTTGGAAACACCTTGTCCTCTCGTGCCTGCCAATTCTACAACGAATGTGGTTAAGGAAGCATATAACAAGTGGCGCAAAGCTAATGAGATGGCGAAGTACTATATTTAGGCTTCAATGTCAAATGTGCTTCAACATCAGCATCAAGCTATGCAGACAGCCACTGACCTGATGCTCAACCTTGGAAACCTCTTCAGGATGCAGAATCATGCTGCAAAGTCATCGGCAATCCGGAACATCATGAACAAGACAATGAAGGAGGGGTTGTTTGTGAGGGACCATATCCTTGGGATAATGGGATATCTCAACGAGATAGAAATTTTGGGAGGATCAATTGATCCAAAATTCCAAATAGATATTATCCTCCAGAGTCTACCTACCAGTTATCAACAATTCAGGCTGAACTATAATATGAATAAAAGAAATTATTCATTGCCTGAGGTGTTGACAAAACTGCAATCGGCAGAGGGCCTAATGGCCCAAACTAGGCAAGCCTTGATTGCCACTACTCCATATTCCTCGGGCTCTAAGCCTAATAATGGAAAGAAGAAAATGAAGAAGGCACCTATGGCTACTAAGAAAGAAAATGGCAGGAAAAAGGTGAATTCAAACAAACAAACTGGCAAATGTTTCAAATGCGGCAAGAAGGAACATTGGAAGCCGGATTGCCCACTTCTAAAGAAAGGCAATGACTCAGGTATGTCTCAAGGTTATGTAGTAGAATCATGTTTAGCGGTCGTTTCTACCCATTCATGGATAGTGGATACGGGAGCAACTGATCTTGTTTTCTTTGATCCATCTTTAATGCAAATGACAAGGCAGCTACATGAGTTGGAAATCTATATCTAGCTAGGGGATGCCATGAAAGTGACGGCTATTGTAGTGGGAGATGTGTATTTACTGTTTTCTAGTGATAGATTTTTGGTATTAAATAATATTTTACTTTTACCTTCGGTTAGAAGGAATTTAACTTCTGTTTCTAAACAAGTTTTTGATGGATATTTGATTTCATTTAATGATGCTTCTTATCAAATAGCGCCTTTTGATGAGAGATATGAACAAGAAGCTTTCAGAAAACTAGTGTTTTCTGAATTATATGAAGCTAGTAAGCAAACAGCGAATCCATAAGTATTTGAACCCGATTATCTAGGAAAAAGTAGAATATTTGATGGAAGGATAGGGAGATCTTTTGAACAACCCGTTATAATAGGAAAGCCTTATATCTTAAAATTAATTCATCAAGTTGATGATAAAATCCTAGGTCGGAACAAGTTGATAGGATCCCATTTGTTACGTCCCCATGTCTCCCGTGTGGAGACATAATAATGGCAAAAAAAGGAAGTAAAACCTCGAGCTCGAGGACATATTTATGCGATAAAAAAAACTACCTGTCATATAACTATTGTAGTGAAAGATATATCTTTACATATATACATTATTAAGAAATGTGGCTCGTTAATCTGTCGCGGTATATCATAGTAAATACACAACCCACACAATTAATTGAGTCTAATAACACATCAATTTCCTCAAGACTTAGACATGCCAATCCTAGGATGATCCAAAGGTTGGTGGGTCTAGGTCCACTTAAGGATCTAATTATAGAACATTTTTCAACCTGTGAATCCTGTTTGAAAGACAAGATGACCAAGATACCTTTAAGAAAAAATGGAATAGAGCCAAGGAAGTACTAGAACTCATTTATTTGATATATGTGGTCCAACGTCAACTCAAGATAGAGGAGGTTTGCAGTACTTCAACACTTTTATTGATAATTACTCAAAAGAAGGGTTTATCTATTAGATTCGCCACAAGTCAGAATTTTACGAAAAATTCAAAGAATTCAGAGCACTTGCGGAGACGCTTCATAGTAACACAATCAAGTGTCTACGGTCTGACAATGGAGGTGAATATCTTAGCAATGCGTTTTTGTACTACTTGTGAAAAGCGGGAATACAATCCCAACTGACTTCGCCTAGCATATCTCAGCATAATGGCGTAGCTGAAAGAAGAAATCGAACACTCCTAGAGATGGTTCGATCAATGATGAGTTTTTAGCAATGAGTTTTTGTACCACTTGTGAAAAGCGGGAATACAATCCCAACTGACTTCGCCTAGCACACCTCAGCATAATGGCGTAGCTGAAAGAAATAATTGCACACTCCTAGAGATGGTTCAATCAACGATGAATTTTGCTCAATTACCTATTTCGTTTTGGGGATATGCGCTGGAAACAACAGCCTACACACTAAACAACCTACCATCAAAATCAGTATCAACAACACCACATAAGTTGTGGACCAGACGCAAGTATAGTCTAGGAAATCTCAAAGTGTGGGGTTGTCCATCACATATGTCGAAGAAAGATCCAAGTAAATTAGAATCACGTACTGAGGTATGTCTGTTTGTAGGATATTCCAAATGAACAAAAGGATATGAGTTCTATAGTCTTCGTGATAAGAAGGTATCCGTTAGCACGAATGTCAAGTTCTTAGAAGAAGACTATGTACAGAACCATAAATCCAGCAGTGCGATTGCTCTTGAGGAACTAAGAGAAACCAGTATACCCACTATTCAAGAATACATAAAAAAATACACCGAGTACAAAAACTTCTGTACTTCAGATTGTAGTGCCTCGTCGTAGTGGGAGGATTACTAAAGAACCTGATAGATTCACTGGTCTAAGAGAGTTTTCAGACTCAGTTCCTGACCTAGATGAATCTGATCCCTAGAACTACAATGATGTTTTAGAGGATCCAGATAGTCGCTCTTGGAAAGAAGTGATGGAATCCGAACTACAATCAATGATAGATAAGGATGTTTACGATCTTAGTATCCTACCTAAAGATTGTAAGGCCATTGGGAGTAAATGGGTATACAAACGTAAACGTGGACCTGACGGAAATGTGAAAGTCTTCAATGCACGGCTAGTGGCGAATGGTTATACCCAGGGAGAAGGTATCGATTACAATTAGACCTTCTCGCCTGTAGCTATGCTTAAGTCGATCTAAATCCTTTTATCTATAGCAGCCTACATGAATTGAGAAGTTTGGCAGATGGACGTCAAGACAACTTTCCTTAATGGAAGTCTTGAGGAGACCATCTACATGCAACAACCCAAAGGATGTATAGTCAAGGGCAAGGAACACATGTTTTGGAAGCTTAAGAGGTCCATTTATGGTTTCAAGCAAGCCTCTAGATCATGGAATGTCTGTTTCGATAAGACAGTAAAGTCCTATAGATTTGAGCAATGTCCTGATAAAAGCTGTGTGTACAAAAAGGTTCAAGGTGCTAGTGTTGTTTTCTTGATTTTCCATGTAGATGACATCTTATTGATTGGAAACAACAAAATGATATTGTCAAAGGTTAGAGAGTGGTTGTCTACACAATTCGAAATGAAGGATATGAGACAAGCTGGACACATTCTTGGGATGAAGGTCATCCGAGATCGCCAGAAAAGAATGTTATGTTTATCTCAGTAATCCTACATTGATACTGTGCTAAAGCGTTTCAGCATGCAGAATTCTAAGAAAGGATTTTTATCTTTTCGGCATGGAATTACCTTGTCTCAAGAGATGTGTCACAAGACACAAAGTGAGATTGAGGAGATGAGACAGGTTCCATATGCTTCGGCAGTTGGAAGTCTCATGTACACTATGCTTTGTCTTAGACCTGATATTTTCTTTATCATAGGCATGGTAGCAAGATATCAGTCCAATCCAGGCCGGAGATACTAGACTACGATGAAGAATATACTCAAGTACCCGAAGATAACTAAAGAGTATATGCTAGTTTACCAGGCATCAGAGTTGTGTACTCCATTAGGAAGTGGGGCCATTACATGGAGGAATGTGAAACAGAAATATATCTCAGACTCCACCATGGAAGCTGAATATGTAGCTGTTTCAGAAGCTGTAAAGGAAGTTGTATGGCTTAGAAGCTTCCTAATGGAACTTAACGTGATTCCGAGTATGTCCACGAGTATCACAGTTTATTGTGACAAATCAGAAGAAGTGGCAAACTAAAAGGAACCACGGGCCCACAAGGCCAGTAAAAAAATAGAGTAGAAATATCACATCATTCAGGATATAGTGCGCAGATGAGACATTGAGGTGACTAAGATTGCATCAGAGGACAACCTGGCAGATCATTTGACTAAGAGACACCCTGAAACAACGTTCAACCGTCATGTGGAAGTGATGTGAGTTAGATATAGTATAAGTGGAAGAATAGGCAGTAGTGTATACTCGAAAGCTTGTTTTGAGTATAAGTGGGAGATTGATAGAGTATATACTGAAAAGCAAGCTTCGAGCTGCTTTGTATTTGTAAACCTTATTTCCCAATATATGAGAAGATTATTATTTTGTCACATTGGCTTGGATTTTCATATTTTGTTGCCTTACAAACTGTTATGATTAAGAAAATATGTCTAAGTCTTCTGTATTATAGACTGAGTGGATGATCAGGTTATCACTTAAGGTCTTTCAGCCGGTTTCTTGGAGAAGAAAAGTTAAAATTTCACAACTTGGATAAACTTAGACAATCTATCGTGAAAGGTTGCAATGTCAGTCCCAAAGTTTGCTAACCTTGGTAAACAAATTACACTGGTGTGGTATAGCACTAAATGGATTCACAATGAGATAAGTCTTTCTTGCTGATTACTGAAAGACAAGGTCTCAGTGATTATTTATTTCTTAACCTTTGTATATAACATTGAGCATAAAATATTGATTATGCACTGTTTTGATTTATCAAAAGGTGCGGGTTTTTCGTAGCCCAAGAATCCTGGTATTTTGGGCAGTGTTAATTAATATCCAGAGGTGCTAGGATTGTTATTGCATTGAATCGTGTCCTAAGAGAGTCCTGTTGCTAATATCCCTAAGAGGAGTTCAATAAATGTTTTATTATAAAGAAGTCTGACCGGCTTGGAATCTATTCCAAAATATCATAAATAATAAAATTTGAACTAGACCACTCTTAATAAAAGATATTAATCAAATAAAGTCAGCAGCAGACTTAAATTAGTTAATGGATATTAGAATTTTAAACACGAAAAATAAATAAATTAAAAATGAATCTCATATTCTTTGTAATTTGGATTTGGACGGGTAGGTCAATATTAATTTCTATAGTGGTATAAATTAATATTCTATTGAATTTATATTAAATTGAGGCTCAATTTAATTACAGAAAGCCCAATAGGGAGGCTCAATCCAAATTTTCTTGGATCCATAATCTGACCCATTCATATTCTATATATATGAGACAATGAGAAGAAAATGACATCACTTACACACACACCAATTTTCGTCCATAGCTAGGGTTCGAGTTTCTCAAACCCTAGCCACTTTTTTTGTGACTTTTCTCCTCTCTTCTCTAGTCCTATAGATTTAATATATTTGCCCATACAAATATTCAAACCTAGAAATTGGGAACAAATTAGAAATACTAAGGTTGAGAACTCCGATATCGTCAAATCTTTGGAGATATATCAAATGTTAGTGTTCTAAACCAACTAGAAAAACATGATTTAGGATTCTAATTAATCCTTTTGCATGTTTTGATTTGTGTTCTACTAAAGTAGGATCTTATGAAATCAATGTAATTTTTGTTATATTATCCTAGAAAGATCACGAGTAGGGAATTCCTTCAATGGAATATTCACACCCGAACAATGTGCCTATATGGTATTCTGAATAGTACTAAATCAAACAAATTGGAAATGACATTTGATAGATCCTACTCAAAGCAATCAAATATGTTCTATAATATCCCGAAAATTGGTTTAATTGGAAAGTAGTTTTCCAATAAAAAATAATTTAGGAGAATCATGATTTTTGATGGTTCTTCAAAATTAAAAATGATATTAATTAATAAATGTAAATATTACATGATTAAAGTTTTATAAGAATTAAATGTTATTATTATAAGAATTAAAATAGTTTTTGTTGGAAATAATGAAATTGTTTCGAAAATCATTGATTTAGAGTTTTCTAACGATCTCTTTAAAATCCTAAGAATAATAATTAATGTGATTGCATCATATTGTTATTATTATGTAACTTACGTTGTAAAGAGTGAGTGAATTACATTAATTTTGAAATTATAAAATTTTAGAAGGTTAATTTAGTAATTTGATTAGAATTTCACCAAACAAATTTATCACCCAACTTTGAAAGTACCGTGAGGTGCTGTTGGGATAAGGAAATGGATTGATTTTATGTCTAGTCACATAAGAAAATAAAGATTTAGAATTATGCCACTTGTCTCAATTTAAATTATATAATAAGAAGTCAAATTGATCAAATCTTTATTTCACTCCCAACATCTCCTTTATCTTTATTTGAGTTGATAGAGATTCAATTTATAAGATAGAGATTGTGAAGAGGATTAATTCCCCAATTCTGCAATCAAATTGGTCTGAAATTCAGTTGATAGAGATTCAGTTTCGGTTATAATAAGATGCTTAAAGATAAATTTAAATTGAATTTGATATGAAATTGTGAAGAGGATTAATTAATTCCCCAATTCTGCAATCAAATTGGTCTGAAATTCAGCATGTTTAGATTAGAGACAACTTTGTCTAATAATTTTTAATATACCTTCGATGAGTTTATAAGCCCCTGATTTTTGGAGAGATTTTATAAGTTCATATACCATGTTTATAAATTGTAAGAATAATACTACTGAAACCTGTCATAATTTCGGTAAATGCTCATAATCTTTTCTATTTTTGCACGAATTATTCAGAACATTTACGTCAAATGAAAACTTGGTTAAACAATATTTAAGTTAATTATAATATGTCTAGGTGTATTCCTAATTTTATACAGATTTAAAAAGTATGTTTACTATATGTATAAATTGTTTAAAAAACATTGCCAGAAATTGTTCAGTTTTGGTAGTTTGTAGAAGAAAGATGATATTTTCTAAACCAGTAAGCATTTTTGAATGATTCTTGTTGTATATTAACCTAGATTATCTGAGATATTTAAATAGCTAATATGAGCTTCAAAAGCTTTATGAATGGATATATAATGTCAACGGGAAATCATGTCAATGCAGTGAGTATATTTGAAATTAAGTGAAATTGGGAAATGGTTGGTGTATTCTATTTTAAAGATTTGTATAGTAGTGGAAAATGATAATGCTTGTGAGTAGTTATAGTTTTAATACAAAAATGAATTGTTTGATGATAATAGATTTAATCTAAAAAGAAATGGCAAGTGTCAAAGAATAATGGGAAGTTCAAATTTATTAATAATAAATTTATTTGTATGATTTAGTTTTGAAAATGAGATTATGTAATGACAATTAGAGCTTGATTTAATATTTGATTAAAGGTGAAAATAAAGAGAACTTATAAATCATGTAATTCTTGAATTTCATTATATGATTTGGCATTGAAAATAAGATTTAGAGTAATAATAATAATAATAAATAATAATACTACTACTACTACTACTACTACTACTAATAATAATAATAATAATAATAATAATAATAATAATAATAATAATAAAAGTGTAATGTAAATTATTGGGAGTATTCCAAATATGTTTAATATGAAAATGCTTTCTATGAATAGTAACGTGAATATTGAAAGTTTTTTTAGATATGTGAAAGTATTGGCCTGGAAGATTGGCCTTAATATGTTAATGTACAGAAAGGATGATAATGAGGCAAATGGTCTCCGACAATAGTAAAAAAAAGAATGAAAAGAATTTGAAGGAAAAAGGTATGGCGAATTGAAAAGGTTTGGAAATAATCGTCGAGCAGGTTGCGTATTCTCACTCTATAAGTTAGCTCTTTTAATTTAGATAATGAATAATGATTGATGAAATTATGTAAATAATGTGACTGTTTATGTGGATTATTACTTATATTTTTAATTATGTGCACTTTACTGAAAATACGTGAAATATATGAATTATATATGTACTCTAACATGATAGAGTACTATATAACATTATAGAGTACTATATGGAACATTATAGAGTACTATATGGAACAATATCATAGGATAAGATTAAGAAAATATGATATTACTTGAAGATAATGATAAAATGTGAAAGAGTATGAAATTACATAGAGTTCATTGAAATAATATAATTACATACGCTACCGTTGATAAATATAACATTATGTGAAATCATAGGATGATGTTTAATGACACTTAATGTTATATGATATTATTTAAGGTTAATTGAAGATGGGTGGTGTAGTTTTATAAGATTAACGATGATAATTTAATATAAGCGCCCTAAACAGGCAATGTGTGCCGAAGAGGGCTATGTATTATATGAAGATGTGATATGACTTGATATGTGTACCGAAGGTAGGCAACGTGAATAAGTGCTAAATCGATCATGTGATAATATAATGTGTTGTATAATGACATGTGAAATGATAATGGTAATTATATGGTCAAGAAGACTAGAATATAAAATAGATAAAGATGTGCGAAATAATTTAGATATATAATATGAAGTTCAAATACTAATTAAAATTATAACGTAATGCGAAAATATGAGAATATAAGGTGTGAATATGAGAAATTATAAGTGAAAGTATATGAGAAAAAAAAGAAATATTGGTAATACAATATACAAAAATGAAGAAAGAAATAAGCTAAGTTATAAATGTATAACAAAGTAACTTAAATTTAATGACCATTATCTTGATTAAATGGACAGACTTATATGGTAAGAATATAGCTACTGAGTTGTCAAGCTCACCTCTCTTGTCCTCTCCCTCATGCATGATAAGTTATAAAGATAGTCTTTGGTTCGTGGGGCTGCATCCATGTCGAGTCACTAGTCGTCTAATGGGATTTAACATGTAATAGAGTAGAAATTGTGGCATGTGTGAAAGTTTATGTGTCTGGTGAAAGAAAGCTCATTTCCGTTGTTTATATAAGGATTTTGATTTTAAGCTGTGTATGTAAAGGTATTTTTGTGGAAAGAAAATGAAATTTGTCAGTATACGTTGTTGATACTAGAATTGCGACATCATTAATTCAGTCAAGTACCGATCGAGTAAGGGGTGTTACAAATTCATTTGATTTAAAATTTTATTATCCCATCTCCTATACTTAATTGTAGATCAATGTCATGTGCATTATTCTTTTTCTCTTATCCTTTTTTATTAATAATTCATAATAGACAAGCCAATAATTGAACTATAAGATGAAATATAATTTTTTTATGTCTATAACTACTATCTCCAATTGCTCTAAAAATAAGAAATTATTAATCTTCTGACATAACAACATCAAACACGAAATATTTACTCTCAGAAGTAAGTTTACGATTGTGTGTAACAGTGATTTCAGGTATCACAATTTATATTATTGTGTATTGAGTCTTTAATTTCATAATTTAATTTTAATTAATAATCAATTTATAAAATATTAATAATAATAATAATAATAACAATAATAATAATAATAATAATAATAATAATAATAATAATAATAATAATAATAATA
>JAYDZE010564937.1:0-12355 GCA_034509125.1 Monilaria moniliformis
ATAATAATAATAATAATAATAATAATAATAATAATAATAATAATAATAATAATAATAATAATAATAATAATAATACCATAGTCCATTGTCATTCGTCAAATTTATGGAACTTGGAAAAAGACAATAGGAGTAGACGTTAGCACGTTTTGAGATTGCTTCACTTTGCATTAATAATTACGTGTTTATAAAATATTGAATGTCTAATCGAGGTAAAACATATCTTCATTCTTGTCTATTTATTATTCTCACGAAATTCGTCAATCATTTTCTGTGAGATATTGTCACATCTATTATAATCAACAACCAAATATTTTAATTGTTGGATATTGAAACACGCAAAATAATACGTATACACATAAATAAATAAACAATTCAACCTTTTTGATCCGTTTAAAAAAATATATAAATAATTCAACCTTTTTGAACGGGTAATATATTAAATAAAATAATTACTTTAGCTCGAATTTTCGAATAATCATAGAGATTTGCCTCTCTGGATGTGTGTATGTAGGATGTAGAAGGTAGTTGAGAACTTGAGATTAGGTTTGGTCAAATTTATGATAAGATCCTTGGCCCTAGCTGTACTCGTGGGATATTATTTGCTACAAGTTTATTCTATGTCAATCTATCAACATCTTTAGGAAGCAAACAAAAAATCACGTGTATCTGTTTTCTTTTTTAAATATTTCTTAAAAATCAAAAGAAAGCGACGGGGATCTTTTATCAGGATCGTAAATCATACAAAAATCGATGATTCAAAATTAATTCTTAGTTAGTTCCAATATTAGAAAACGTATCTACTGACTATGTCCTTCTCGAGTTTGAATGCCGAAGTTTCAACTGTAGTTTTGTCCTCTCAACTGTATGGTCTTGGCCACCAATGACTGAATAAGATTTTCTTAATTAAGTCACTTGCATGGAATAATATTTTTTTCTTGACGGATAAGATAATAGTATTATTTAAATATCTGTTTATCCTATAGTATTATATATATGTACGACTTAGGAGCCATTAGAGACCAATATGTTAATCAGTTCCTAAAGTTACATAGCGCAATACTTTTCTAAATTTCATAGCAATTAGACTCTTTTATAATGACAAAAACATGACGACCATATATATGTAGAAAGTATACGAAAAGTCTCAATGTTTAAATCGTAATATTTTAGTGCCCAATCTTTTACCAATGTAATAAAAATATCACAAATCATATTTTTCGAGCTTTGAAAGTTCATATGTCACGCTAACCCTAATTCAACAAAATACAAACTAAAAATATTATTCACCCTTCATGCACATTTCACCACATTTTCCTAGCTCAAAAATTCGACAGGGGATACTTTTGTTTTTTTATTCAAAGGTTGGCCATCAAAATGTTACATTTTTAACATTATTATGATATTTTTGGAAAAAGTGTTGAATGTTGAGATAAATTTTATACATTTTCCTTATATGTGTGTGTATATATATATAATATATATGGAGTTGTGTTCAAATCCGAACACTTTTTTACTGCATAACTAATAATTAATTTTGACTGTTAGATTTAGTAGATTTAACAGCCCAGATAATGACACGTGGATTTTATAATAAATAGATTTAATAACAAAAGGTTATAAAAGTAAATACAGTTTAGAAGGTTTTTGTTTAAATTAATGTGTTATATTTAATGACAGTTATCCACGCATTTTAACTATGTTGGCGGATTGTAATGATAAGTTGTTTGTTATAAGATGATATGTTTCTCTGAATATGATGACGTGTTTCTCTAAATCCAGTTTTAGACAATTTTGTTGATATCCGAAAGTTAAGGATAATAATTCCTAAATTAATGTGTTATATTCAATGACAGTTATCCACGCATTTTAACTATATTGGGGTATTGTTTCTCTGAATACGATGATGTGTTGCAATATGTAAAATTTGTGTTGTTTAATTTGTATGATGATGGTACATATTAATATATGCTGATATGATTTGGTATATTTGATGATACATTTATACAAAATGTAATGATATATTATATAATTAATTTGCAAATATCTTTTACATAATATTTGAAAAAACAAATGCAATTCGTATATTGAGGTTATATGGATTATATACTAATAAATATATTTATATACTGATACAGTAGTGCAGATATTGAGAGATATAGTGCCAGAAGTTGAGGCGTGATTTAGGCAATTTCCTTTCCTAATTATACGGTATTTATGGTATAATGACATATATGCCGCTATGATGATATACTTTGACCTATTTAATGATACACACGATTTGATTAATAAGATTGAATCACAACCGTCTTAATTATGTATTGGAAGCATAGTTTAATTTTAGAGCTAACATATATATATATATATTATACTTCAATTTGTTATTATTTTTACAAGTCAAACATTACTCACACATATAGTTTGACATAAATGACATGGGCAGCCCCACAAACATGCACAAACACGTTATCAAATTGACATATATGTGGTAAAGAGAAAGAATCAAAATAAGCCAAGCAGCCCCAAAACAGACGTTAGAGATATAGACTTGTGGAGAATGAAAGGTACATAAAGTTGAAAGAAGACTAGTAGCAAAATATGGAAAATGGCTAGTTACTATTAATTACTCGTTGTTAATGATAAGCATATGACTCACAAATTTAAAAATGTGGTCACCTCTACCCGTCTCTATAAATAAACCCATCTTCCAAATCCTCTCCGTTCATACATTCATTCATTCTAGAACACCACTTTTTAATCATTTAGAGAGAGAGAGAGAGAGAGAGAGAGAGAGAGAAGAGAGAGATGTTGAAAGGCATAGTGGACACGCTGACGGGGAAAAATGGGGAAGAGAAGAAAATAAAAGGAAGAGTGGTGTTGATGAAGAAGAATGTTCTAGACTTCAACGATTTAGGGGCATCAGTTCTCGATCGTCTTTACGAATTGGTCGGTCAAACTGTTACTCTGCATCTCATCAGTTCCGCCCATTCTGACTCTGCAGGTGCTGTCTCTCTCCCTCTCCCTCTCCCCCTCTCTCTCTCTCTTTTTGTACGTATGTATACAAGTGTTAGGTATGTCTATGCATGATTTCTTTCCGGTATATTTAGTACAATTTTTTTTTTTCCCGTGATTTGTCAAACAATATCAATTACGCCAAAACATTTCACTGTGGAATATATTTATTTTGGCTCGTAATCCAATAACATATATAGATCATGCTCTGTGTTTTCATCTTTATAGAACAAGTTTACTCAAACAAAAATCTATAAATTAAGGAAAGAACTAGGATTTTTTAAGAATGAACTATCGGGATTAATTTATATGTATATATATTTAGAAATAAATTTGGATATACGAAATTACATTTACGTATCTAAAAGTAAAAAAAAAATACAAAATACAGATGGAATATGCGAAAGAATAAGTAATAAAAAAAAAGATCAAGGAAATATGTCCCGTCGGTTAGTTGGATTTGGCAGGAGCTTGGTATCGCCTTGGTCTACAAACATTTATTAGCACCATAAGATATTTTTCAGAAGCAAAAAATAAAATAAAATAATATTTTCCCCACTATCTTGAATTCTTGATCAGTCGCATTCATCTCCAATTAATATACAATAAAAGGTAAATCAATACTGAATGAAAATATAAATTAATTTAGTTATGAAATTGTATAAATTTGTAATCTGTGGGTTAAATTAATTCAGCATACAAATGGTGAGTCGTGAGATGAACCCATCAAACCCTAACCAAAACTAGACCCACCACATAGTAATTTACCTAACCCATTATCTAATTTAATCAAGATGGAGTTGTAATTATGTATCTTGGACTAGAGTGGCTGCGAAATCAATTCTGACGGCATCATTATCAAATAGTTAATGGTACTACAGTTAGTCCGAGCTGGGTTTTTTTTTTATTAATTAGAGCAACCACTCTAGATCGTATCTTTAATTATACTTAATTTTGTATTTATAAAATTATAATGAGTGGGTCCCCCTTAAACCAAATAAATAAGACACCACAATAGCCACGTGACAGATGTAATATTGATTTGTTAGTTGTATGTATTGTTTTCAACTACAGAAGCTTCGATTTATTTGAAAATGAACCTCAAAAGAAGGGAAAAAATCATTTCCAAATGGACATGTGGTTGCCTTTTATTTTCTATTGCCTCCCAAAATTAAATACTAGTTTGAATTGACGCGGTTGGTAAGACGTTTTTCCTCGAACGAACGCTCGGATTGGAAAAAAATATTAGTGGTTTGAATGTTGGACATTTCAGATTCAGGTTTATTGTCCTAAGAAAAAACTGATGATAGTAGAAACAAACAACCTTGACGCAGGTTTATTTTACGTAATAAAAATGCAGGAAATAAGTTGAAGGGGAAGGTGGGAAAAGGAGCAGAGCTAGAAAGGTGGATCACAACAATCAGTTCTCTGAAACCAGAAGATTCAGCGTACGAGGTGACATTCGATTGGGAAGAAGAGATCGGAATCCCGGGCGCCTTCCTGATCAAGAACTCCCACCACAACGAATTCTTCCTCAAAACCCTAACTCTGGAGGGCGTCCCCGGCCACGAGCAAGCCCCCATCCACTTCGTCTGCAACTCCTGGGTCTACCCTTCCGACAAGTACAAATCCGACCGCATCTTCTTCGCCAATCAGGCCTATCTCCCCACCCAAACTCCGGCTCCACTTGTGCCCTACAGAGAGGAGGAGCTCCTCATCTTGCGAGGAGATGGGACCGGAGAGTTGCAGGAATGGGATAGAGTCTATGACTACGCTTATTACAATGATTTGGGCGATCCTGATAGCGGCGAGGATTCCGCCCGGCCCGTTCTTGGCGGATCCTCCCAGTATCCTTATCCCCGTAGGGGGAGAACAGGCAGGTCTCCTACTAAAACAGGTATATTTTTCTCACACTTCTTATACGCTCCCTCACAAAATCATATATCAATTATATTTCAACGAGCTAAAACAAAATCACAAATTTTTACTCTATTTTTGTTTTTGGCTTGTTTTATAAATTATTGCAATAATAACATCACTTTTCGATCTATAGTAAAATATTATAAATTATAATTTAATATTTTTAATATAACCATTCATTCATAAAACCTATCAAAAACCAAAATCAGGTCCAAATTCGTGAAATTTTTTATAGCAATTAACCCCCTTTTTTCTCCCTTCAATATAAATGGTTTTTATTGTGTAAGAATATGGAACGATGGAGTTGGTCTTTGTGACATGCAGATCCCAATACTGAGAGTAGGATCCCATTGCTTATGAGCTTGAACATTTACGTTCCAAGGGACGAGCGTTTTGGACATCTGAAGCTGTCTGATTTTCTTGGTTATGGCCTCAAATCCATCTTCCAGTTCCTTCTCCCTGAGTTCACGGACTTATGTGACAGCCTCAGCAACGAGTTCGAGAGCTTCGAAGACGCCCTTCAGATCTACGAGGGAGGATTCAAGCTGCCGGATGGGCCTCTGCTTGATAATCTATATGACAATGTCCCTTTGGAGCTGCTCAAGCAGATTCTTCCTAGAGATGATGAGGGCCTATTCAAGTACCCAATGCCCGATATCATCAAAGGTACCTTCATATCAGATTTACCCAAGCACAAGCACGAGCAGAGTTTGTTGATTGACTAGTGTGAAATTGTTGTGGCAGAGGACAAGACTGCGTGGAGGACTGATGAAGAGTTTGCGAGAGAGATGGTAGCAGGGATGAACCCTGTCATAATTAGTCGTCTGCAGGTATGTTCAAATCTCATCAGTGCCTCCATATGTCTGAGGCTGTTTACGCACCAAAAATAGTGGCTGCGGCCCGCCGGCCACCTATGAAATTAGAAAAAGAAAGAGAGAAAGAAACTCCCAAAATTAATTGCATTAGTATGATTTATTTGATTCTGTCTCAACATGTGAAGTTGTTGAACCTGCAGGAGTTTCCTCCCAAGAGCAATCTTGACCCTCAATTGTATGGGAACCAGAGTAGCAAGATAACGTGGGATCATATCAAGAATGGAGTGGACGGGCTCACTCTTGAGGAGGTATTTATGGTTGTATCGATTAATGGTTGCAGCAAAGATACCATGGATGATATGCAATGATTCTGACTGATCTGCAGGCGTTGGAGAAGAACCACCTGTTCATACTGAACCATCACGACTCGCTGATGCCGTATCTGAGGAGGATCAACAGCACCAACACGAAAATGTACGCCACAAGGACTCTGCTTTTCTTGCAGAAGGACGGGAGTTTGAGGCCCTTGGCGATTGAGCTCAGCCTCCCGCATCCGGATGGGGATGAACACGGCGCTGTGAGTCAGGTGTACACTCCGGCTCATGACGGCGTTGAGGGTTCGATTTGGCAGCTGGCCAAGGCCTATGTTGGAGTCAGTGATTCTGGAGTTCATCAGCTCATCAGCCATTGGTAACTAAGATACCATCTTCATCAGCTCTTCTTTCTAGATAATCCGGTGCATCTGTTGTAATTAAATATCATTTTTTATTATGATTATTATATCCTAATTAAACTTTATTAGGCTGGATGCAGCCAAGTTTTTGCCGATATAAAGAAGGTGTGGTGTTTATGAATGGTTTTTTAAGTGCAGGTTGCATACACATGCTGTGATAGAGCCAGTGGTGATTGCAACGAACAGACAACTGAGCGTGATGCACCCCATTCATAAGCTTCTGTATCCCCACTTCCGCGACACGATGAACATCAATGCTTTCGCGCGACAAATCTTGATCAATGCCGGCGGAATTCTTGAGGCGACCGTCTTCCCTGCTCGATACGCCATGGAGCTGTCTTCCTTCATCTACAAGGACTGGAATTTTCCCGATCAGGCACTCCCAGCTGATCTACTCAAGAGGTAGTAATCAAACACCATCATTATTCAGATTCTTCTGTGTCCATTTGGTCTGGTTTGTACTAGCTTGGTTGTTATTGTGCGATTATTAGAATTCTTCGAAGTAATGTTTAGTTGATTCATGATATGATATGTATACTCTGCAGAGGCATGGCTGTGGAAGATCCAAACTCCCCACACGGAATCCGCCTGGTGATGGAGGACTATCCATACGCAGTGGACGGCCTCCAAATCTGGTCGGCTATAAACACGTGGGTGGATGACTACTGCAACCTGTACTATTCGTCAGACGAGGCCGTGAAGGGCGACACCGAGCTACAATCGTGGTGGAAGGAGCTCCGGGAGGAGGGTCACGGTGACAAGAAGGACGCCCCGTGGTGGCCTAATATGCAGACCCGCAAGGACCTCATCGACAGCTGCACCATCATAATCTGGATTGCATCCGCGCTGCACGCGGCGCTCAACTTCGGGCAGTACCCCTATGCTGGGTACATGCCCAACCGCCCCACCGTGAGCCGGCAGTTCATGCCCGAGCCCGGTAGCGAGGACTACGAGTTGCTGAAGACGGACCCCGACAGAGTGTTCTTGAAGACCATCACGGCAAGGCTGCAGACGCTACTGGGCGTCGCCCTGATCGAGATCCTGTCGAGGCATTCCTCGGATGAGATATATCTTGGGCAGAGGGACAGCCCGGTGTGGACCAACGATGCGGAGACGCTGGCGGCGTTTGAGAGGTTTGGGAAGGAGTTGGGTGGGGTGGAGAGGAAGATCATGGAGATGAATGGTGATGAGAAGTGGAAGAATAGAGTTGGGCCTACCAAGTTGCCTTATACCTTGCTGTATCCTACGAGTCAGGAGGGATTGACTGGTAGAGGGATTCCTAACAGTACCTCTATTTGAAGTCTTTTGTTTGATTTCACTCATGCAAATCTGGGATTTCTTCTTGTACATTAGTTGTGGCTTGTTAAATAAATGTGTTTCTAGATTCAGTATGCAATGTAAGGATTTATCTCATGTAACTTTGTTCTTGTCACGTCTTGTTATGAATAATAATTTGCTCAAGGCAACTGCACCTAATTAAGATGTGAAATTTCTTCTCAAGATTTTCGAATGTTGGTTGTGGAAATCCATTCAAGTATGAATTCTTTGTGTGCCATCCTTTGTTTTTATTAGTAACATTTTTTTTATTAACACAATATAAGAAAGTTATTTTATATGGCGCTGATGACGAATTGAAGCTCACACAAGTTTCTAGCAATTATTAATAGAACGAAGCAATTTTATCAAACTTGTACCTCATTCTCATGATGTGATTCAACGCCAAAAATATTTAGCTTATGTACTTGCGAGATTTAATCTTGATTGTCAAGAAAATTAAAGGTTAGTCGCAACTAAAATTGTAAATTTGACCATAAATGTGTGTTTTGGTTCGCCCTGTCGTCATTTATGAAATAACGGACAATATAACTTTAGGAACGCTTTTTCCCTCCGGATCTGTTGCAGGAAAGGGATAATGTGGAACTTCGAGTTGTCAATTATATCCTTTATGGGAATGGTAAAATGTCATTTTGCTTATGTATGTTTATCTCCTACATGACACGTGGCGTCAAAATCTAGCGTTATATTTAAAAAATTGATGTTGTAGATTAGTTATTAGTTATGCAATAACAAATCGTCTGGATATGATTATATATATATATAGAAAGAGAGGTTCAAATAAGAACTAATAATTAAAATAAGAATAGAGAATCATATTTAGACCTTAGATCACGAAGAACTATGGTGGATATATATTCTCGATGAATACTTCTAATTCCAAAAATAAATAAATTAAACATTCTAAAATCAATATTTGTGCAATAAGTTTCGTATATATAAACCATATCCTCAAACTAATCACAAGTGAGCATACATATAGTGAGTACATAGAATGCAATTTGATCTACAGAAAACCCAAACGACTACACAATCATATACAAAGATATTATTTGATTAAATTTTTCTTTCACAATTTATATCACCGAAGACTCCAGTGAGGATTGAATTGGATGATTGATCATTTTTTTTCATGACTAAAATTACATGCTAACAACCTTTTTCTTATGGACATTACTGCACCTGCATGACCATCATCATCATCATCGTCGTCGTCATCATCAAGTGCTACAAACTTATTCCCATTCGAATGCATTCGGTCGATGGAAATAGCAAATTTTGAGGCTATGCCGGCAGCAGATTGACAACTAAATATTCAATATATAGGGAAAAATCAAGTGAAACGTCCTAATTTACACAGAAGTTTCCTCAATTTGTGGGAGCATGTGGATCACTGACTTGTCCTAAAATGGCCAGACCCCTTCTTCTTGGCAAATCCCTCCATCTAGCCAAGCAAGAATCTGAACACATCGCTCAATGAAATGATACCTTCAACGCGCTTACTCCCAGCTTCCACTATTATGACTCTTCTCACCCCTGGAAAACGAGCCACAGTTCCGTAGTATGTTAAGAAAACATTCTTTTCAGAGCAAACAAGATGAGCACATGCCAATGCAATCCAAAATCATTTTAAATAAGTAAAAATGGTTGGGAAACATGAGCACAGCAACCTATATATTATAGGTGCATCCATGCAGAGAGAGAGAGAGAGAGTTAACGGGAAGATGTGAGGGGATTTTAAACTTGGTGAAGCTTCATACTTTCATTGGTTGTTTTTTGTAATTACACCAAAAGTATGGATTGAATCGAAGATCAGATGTAATTACCAGGAATGGACAGCCGCTCCATTACTTTGTGCAAAGGGTCAGACCTTAAGCACATCTGACATCTCTGACCATTAAAGAAGCCACGAGGAGAGGTTGCATCTTGTCCCAGTTGTATGGCCTACAGATCAAAGAACAATTTTGTAACTATTACTCTCTGGGTAAAGGTATCAAACATATTCCTGAAGCAAGCATTTCTATAAACGTTCTAGAACTACATGACCATGAATTCACATATCTGAGGAAAGTGGAAGAATGTTATGATCGACTGTACCTGATGGACACTCAAGTCATCAAGATGAACTTGTGCATAAACTCTATCTTTTGCCAAAGCAGTGATATCACTGCCATCATATAAGATACATAGATGCTTAATAAAAGGTGCCAAAGAAATCAAAGAAATAATATCTTCCTACAGCTACCTCGGAACAAGTAAATATGTACCTGCGACAATATATATCCACCAAAGAATCATTCTCGTCCACAATCGGTATGGAGCTAATATCAGCTGATACATCAATGATTGTGAAGTTAGAAGATACAATATACAAAACACAGAAAGGGGGAAAAGGTAAGTGAAATATTGATCATCATCTTGCACAGGCCCCTTGAGCTTTAATTTCAATAAGAGAAATCAATATAAATATGCCAGGTGAAAGAAATTATACCTTGAATTAACAAAGAAAGAGCAGAACTTAACAAGGCATTTGGTCTTAGCATTGCAATTGGCTTTCCATTAGTCTCCCCAATTTTTGGAACCCATGTACCCAAAGGAAATGAGCATATTGGTTTCTGAAGGATGGGCAAGGAGCTAGAAGAATACTTGAAATGACGGCATATGCCTGGAGATTGGAGCATGTTAGTCAAGTCACGAGGTTAAATGAATGCGCAAATAAAGGAAAATAAGTTTCTCACATTTAAGTATTCCAGAAAGGGAAGCGAGGTGTAGGAGATGAGGGCATGACCCATCCTGTGATGAAGAGTGAATAATAGGAACTGTAGAGAATTTAGATTGCAGAAGTTTCAGAGCAACATCCTTCAAAGAATCATAAGCCCCAGCCTGCATTATTTGAACATCAATTGTCAAAATAATTATACTGAAATGCAACTCAAAACAGTGGAGTTGTTCCTATACTAAGAAACAAAAAAGTTCACACAGTTATGAACGTAAAATCACAACATGAATCATCTGATGCGAGAAGATTGTTCGAAAAAATATATGGTCGCACTCACATGAAACATAAATTAATTAGCAAATTCCTAGATAAGATTAGCATGAAAGAGCAGAACCAACTTTGTTATGATTTTGAGGCTATTTTGACAAACTTGTTTGTATATAGTAAACAATTTATCATATTTGCTAGGGACCAGTAAACCACATCACCATATTACTCTTAAAAAACCTGTTCAGTTGTTCAAGGAACATCACTATTTTTGAAGCCACATCACTCTTACAACACCAGTCTTTTTCCAAAATATTAATCCTAAGTTTATCCGCGCTCCTGCTCAATCTGTTGAGCATGCCACTGCATGACTCTTTAGGATTTTCAGTGCACTTGATAGCTCAATTCTATGTGCTTCTTTCAGCCAAGGAACTCTCATATCCGTCTGGCACAACTTGTGTCTGCTGGTGCTATGTACATATTCTTTTAGTATGTCTTTTCTTTGACAAGTCCGCAACCATCTCACAGAACATGCTCTCCATAAACAACAGGAGCTCTTATTCCTTTACGAGTTAAATTTCATCTTTAGCATAAATGAGAGTGAAACTTGGACTTGCAAACTCTTGCTGTCTATTTCCGGTATTTACTAAAACTCCTATATGTCAAAGTAGGCACCAAAACATGCGAGCAACTCAAATGTCAACATAACCAGATTGGAAACACATGGAAAACAATAAAAAAATGGACCCGAAATTGTGGTGCTTCTATACAATCAACAACAGAATTGCTTACATGGACAAGACGACTCAAATATGATCCAGAAATCTGTTGATTGAGATTTGCTTTCCCCTCTTTCCAGGCGGATATTGTATGTGTCTCAAGTTCTTCCTCAGTCAAGTTAGATCCATGATTCCCTAGCTGGATTTGAACAATCAGACAGAAATCCATGACTTCTTTAAATGTAAAATTAAGTATGTAAAACAAAAGGCAAGGGCATCAAACAACATCTGATAGATTGCATTTCATACACTCAGCTCTCCATGAAAGATTTGTCAGGAAGACCAACAGAGGAAAGCAAACTAGCAGAAAATCAAGATAGATCATCATAATTTCCACCTAAATCAAGCAGACAGCTATGATTATATTGTGTATCTAAGACACGGTACAGAAAGATGAAACTGTGACATAATGCATGTATATAGTAATGGTGTACCAGAGACTAGGCAAAATTAGCTGGAGGAAGGTCCAGACACAAACATTCAAGCTCACCTGTCTATACTTTTTATCAATCTCTTCCTGGTACTAAGGGAAGAGGTGCAACAGAAAATAAGTGGGGGTAAAAAGATACAAATCAAGTCTGAGTAATGAAGCCAGGGGGAAGAAACAATGAAGAGTTTCAATGAGCTTAAGAAAGCAGCTTTATTTCAACAAAGTTATAATCTTGAATTTCAAACATAATATGCAAAAGTGTTGAGTTCATAGTACCTCTCTGAGTATCAAAATGAAATCTGATGCACTGAGAACTCCAACAAACTGACTCTTGCAGAAGTCCCACAA
>JAYDZE010564948.1:0-12353 GCA_034509125.1 Monilaria moniliformis
GTGTGTGTGTGTGTGTCATTGATATATGATTATATTTTGATTCAAATTCATACAAATCTCGAATATTTTTTCTACCAGAAACGGGGTCATGAGTTGAAACTTTGAATACTTCCACAATCCTACTTTTGATTAATCAAACCAATTCAAATTTTCAAAGGAATCATACAAAAAAAAAAGAGTCTTGTGTCGAATCAATTGATAAATCAAGACACGAATTTAACACTATTGAACTTTTTTTTACAAATGAGTTCTGAGTTGAAGTCCAACAAGTTTGGTCATGTAAATGGACAGAATGCGACCCACTTAATTAAAATCGGTTTACTCATTATTAAGTTCATTTTTTAAAGCAGATAGAATTTAGTTGTAAACTTGTAATGTCTTGAAGATTAGCATGTTCCCTCCAATTCTTCCTCGACATTTGACGTAATTCGTCAAGGTCTAAAGAGGGTGATTCATTCATAATCCACATATAATTAAATGATAATTATGAATTTATTATTTTAATAAGCACCATAACAAATAATTCTTCTTCTTAAATATCTAATAAATGATTATCCTACAATTCTTTTTTCTAGAAGAAGAGTTTATTACCACTTAGAACAACATCTCATAATCTCCAAAACAAGCATCAAGGAAGAAAAAAGATTTATATATTAACCACATCACACCACCAAAATTTCGACCAAGAAAAAAAAAAAAAAAAGACAGAACAAATATTAGTGAATGAGGATTGAGGAGAGCAGTAAAAATATTGCTGCTTGTTTTAAGAGTTAATTTTGGGTCAGTGGTGAAAAATTATACATGAAACTGTGCGTGGATATCATAAAATTGTTGATCCTTATCTTTAATTTGTACTGATGTCATGTTCTTGTTCATGAATCTATAAACCTTTATTCATATCATTTGGGGGCTATGGTTAATATTTAATTAGAATATTAAATTTTGGTATTAGTTTATAAGGATAAAATAACACAATTTTTTTTTATAATTTTAGAGGCTCTGAAGAGAGAAAAAGTAGCTATGAATAGCATTAGCTATGTAAATATTAGGCCAAATTTCCATCCATGAAACCAAATATATCAGTTTATCCAGTGGCGGATGCACACCAGAACAAGGGGTACAGTTGTACCCCCATTTTTTTTTATTGTATAATTATTTTGTTTATAAACTTATATAATTGTATTAATAATGTACCCTCAAATTTTAACCTACACCCGGTCTAAAAAACACAGCTTCCAGCTCCGGCAGGCTATTATGACAGAATAAAAGTCGTTGTGGGGAACTCGAATGAGACAATCTAGACCCAAATCAACAGGGATATCTTGAACACTATCTGAATCCATTATAAGGAAACTATAATGATAACTATGTGTGTGAAAGAAGAAATCATGATTGGTTCTTTATATACAACAAACGTAGAGTGGGAGAAACGGGAGAGAATTTGACAGGGAGTGAGAGAGACGAAAAGAAGGAAAAAAGAAAAGAAAAGAAGTCGTTGCGGCGCTGTCTGCCGGCTACTACTTAACTGCAACGCGACGCCCAATGCTTCGACGCCGACGTGTTATATAATTATTTGTCGCACCCCCAAATCAAAAATCTTGAATACGCCACTGATAAATACGTATTAATTTAAGTAGGTCCTTTATGCATCATCATAAAATGGATAACTCGTCATTAATAATTTGTTTCATGAATATATTAATTGATATACATTAATGCATACTATTGTATTCAATGATTTCATAAACTTACACAAAATATAAAAGTTAGAATAAGAATATATAATGAAAAAAATTAAATCGAAACATTATTTACTTTCTTACATTTAAACTCCTGCCTAATTATTTAGGAGTGGTTTGATAAATAAGTTAGGGTAACTCATGTTATCATATGAGATATGATTAGCTATCTCACTAATTTTTCAGGTTACATTAATCATCTATATCATGCCAAAATAGTAAGTAGCACATAAACCGAGGCGGACCTAATTGGTTTAACACGAACTGTACTTTTGTATTCTAAATACCAAACAGATGATAACTTTAATTTACTTATCATAACATGCTTTAACATATGAGCTAAACAGATGGTCATAATATTATTCTCTGCGGTGCATCGATTCTTGACTGTGACACTAATCAAGCTTTCCTTGTTAAAACTACAAAGATATTTATGATCAACGGTTGAGTTGGAGATATTTCTCCTTCACGTCCAACATTTGCTTATTGCTATCATAGAAAATTGGCTGCTAAAAATAATGCTTGCTGGTTGAAATATGTTATTTTTTAATTTGGTGAAAGGTGACATGTTTTCGGCCGTGGGCCCAAAAATTTGATTAAATTAAGTCTTGTGGATTTGCGATGAGTTCAGATTTTGGATTTATGATTGTGATACGTTTCTAATGTGCTTTAATCAATGGTTGCATATCAAATCGAATGAAAAATTATTAATTATGTGAAGAAAGAAGAAAACTTGTCTATAACTTCTTGCATAATTTTCAGATTAATTGCTAATGTTGTAACGCTATTATATACTGTATTATCTTCAATAGATGTCTGCAAGAATGGTGTTTTGTTTGTATAAATTATTTTACTATGTGTAAGTGTATGTGTTCATTATTGATGAAACTGATCTATATAGTAAAATAATGTCAAAAACGAAAAGGACATAAATTTTATTTTATATGTTAATATTTAATATCACGTAATCTTTTAAAAGTTTAAATTGAATTTAAGTTCCCCAAAAAGGAATGTGAGCTTACGTTTATACGTGCTTTATAAAAATCACTAACTTAATGTTAGATGTTTAAGATTTCATTTAACATGATCAATTTTATATTCTTCAATATTGTAATATTATTTGTTCACAGCGCATCAAACATATTATCTCGTATGAGTCGCAAATTGCGACTCGCAACCGCAACTTACAAAATGACCAATATAAATGGGTTAAAATAAAAACTTGACATGGTGTTCAATGTTGTTTGTAGCCCACTCGGAAATGACAAATTAGGCCCGCTGCGAAGAGAACAAAGTATTGGATTCTCACTCAAATGTTGGGCCTTTGCCCGTATAAATTTTAAATATTAGATAACATATAATAAAATAATTAAACTGTTATAGGATTTAAAATAAAAATTGACTATAGCAGCAAGATAAAAAGTTACTATTGTTTAATAAGTAAGATAAAAATTTAAAAAAAATAAGAGTAGTATTTGGTTGCTTAGTTTATATTGTAGATAAGCTATAGAAAGACATGTATGTCCATATTAAAAATATGAATATATTTATTAATAGATAATTTAGTGATTTATTAATTAATATAAGTTTCGCTAAATTAATTAATAAACTATTAACTAAGAAAATTGATAAACTAATTATGCAATTAATTAGTGATTAGTTGAGCTAATTTGAAATTTATTAATTAATTTAGACCAATTAAGAAATGCTTAATTGATCAAACATGGTGTTTCAATGACTAATTTAATTATGGTAGAGTGTTTAATTGATCGAGCATATTGTTTCAATAACTAATTAAATTATGTTACATTATCTATTTAATTGAGCAATTATGGTACACTCTCTACCCCTCTCCTCTCCTCTCTTCTCTAATGCATCTCCTTTTCCAGCGACAACGTAGCTTGTCACAGAAATCGAAAATCGACCAAGAGCAGAAACCCAAAATCGAGTAAGAACATAAACCCAATCACAAGAGAAAGTCAATCACAATCAAATAATAACAACAAAATTTTGGAAAATTAAGAGGCTCAAATATCAATTAAATTCATCACAGCCTCAATCGAATAAGAACAAGAATGGTGAAACTCACTTCCCTCCTCGGCATAAATTATACCGCAATCGAACAAGGACAGAGACAATGGCCATGTATTGACGGCAAACGTAGAGTGACGACATCGAATCTAGAGAGACAAGAGAAGGAAGAATGATGGGAGAAAGGAGGGCACCACACTACCACCAGTCGCTACTGCCTCGAGAGAGGGAGAGAGAGAGAGAGAGAGAGATAGAGAGAGGCGGAATTGGTGGCAGCTGAAGTGGGTGAAGATACAAATGAGATGGACAAGAGTTTGAATCTGGAATAAACAGTGCCAGTATCGGACCAAAATAGACCGATAAGAAAGTGGCGTACAACAGTGGAATATAGTGAATTACATACACTATTTGAAGCGACCCAGATAACTTAACTGTGTCCCGTCGGACTGAGATAAAATTTATCTAGGCTACCAAACACTCATCTAACACTATTGGACTATGATTAGATTTATGTATACTATTCATATACACTCTTATTATAAGTTATAAGCTATAACCCCCAATTACTAAAAAAATTGTATTAACAACTCCCAGTTTTATCTTATATCGAGCCACACGTTCAAGTTTAATTATAATAAGCAGTCTTTCTAACTCTACTGCTTTTGTATGCTTTGAATATCACATAAATATCAAGGAGTATATTTTGTCCAAGTTTGCGGCCATTGTCGAGTTGAATTCGAGAAGCAATTGGTCATGATCATGAAAATGATAATGATGAGAGACAGGAAGCGCGAGAGAGGAAGGAATCTTGGAAATTTTGTCAAAATTATTCGAGTTTTAATTATTGGCCGAAATTTGTGGTGGGTCATATTATTGGTGTTGCAAATTGGCCTTCTTCGATTGTGTGTTTCTTTTGGGTTCTTTTCTAGATAAATAAAACTAAATTTATGGTTGATCATATCATATTCGATTACAATAGTTATGTTTTTCAAATTTCTTTTCTCAAAGTATGTGGCTAAAAAATGTATTGGTGAATATTAGAAACAATCACAAGACGATCAAAATGATGACGTTATTAGTAGAGGCATAAGAAGCATTGTAACATCGAGACGGCCAAATAAACCAAACTATTAGTCATTTTGGTTTTGGATTAATTAAACTAGTAGAATACACCAGTTGAATATTAATAAAAATGCATACACAAAATATAATATTTCGAATTATTAATGTTGCTTCAATGAATTAATTCAAAGAACAAAGCAAAGGTAATAGTGTAAAATATATCGTAAAAGATAAGAACAAAATGGGTGATGACTGATGAGTGGTTCCAATCATAAGTCGGAAGTAATCATTTTTAGCTTAGGTTTCTTCATCCAATACGTTAGTACACACACACACACAAAAAAAAAATCAGCAATTTGCTTTATCTAATAAAATTTGCGGTGAGGGAGTTCGCCCAATAATATTTGAATAAACATGAACACTAATATTGGGTTTGAAGTCCAACATAATTTGGGCGGCAGAATATTCTGATCAAGCACCGTAAGAACGGACTCTCTCAAGCCTCAAGCCCACAAATAACAGAGACCCTATTTCATTGTCGTAATAATTTCTTTTTATATGAATTTTTTTTTATATATATAGCATATTTATCCAAATTTGAGATTGATAAATTGGTATATAAATCATGTAACTATGATTCATTTTGCAATCTCAACGATAGTTTTAAAAACTAACATTTGAATACTCAATTTGGGATTCACGGACGTGGGTTTTCCAAAAGATTGACTTCTTGTTCCTTGAGGGAATGATCTACTACGTAGGAAGGAGTAATATGATAGTCGAATCGAAGGTTTAAAGCAATTAAAGAAGGAGATTATCGACATATAAGTTGAGTTCAAGATACAATTGTATTTCTAGCCTTTTTCTTGTCAAAATAGCTATGCTATTAATGCAATTAAATTATGGGCTTTGATATTCTAAAAAATGGGAACGCTTTGATGTATGGTTTGTCAAGTTTGGTTGAGTAAGCATGAAGAATTTATCATAGCAATAGTGCCATCTTTCTTGCATGATTTAGATAACTGTAGTGGTCAAGTGGCGATGGCGGACACATACTACCTTTGAAAAACCTTTTGAGTGTTGAATATTTTAGGAGCAGGTTTGGCAGCGATAAGTCACTGAATTAGACATAATTTTGGTGAGAACGATCGATGCCAAAAGGCATGTTGTAAACTTTGAGGACCAATTCCAATGAACTCCAATGACAGTTTGACGACCATATATAGCTACTCACAAGCAACGGTATTAAGATTGCTAACGCTATTCTCAATTGCAAGATTCGTGCATGAATCATAAGTAAATAGAATCAAATTTCAATCAACATCCCATTTCATATCACTATTAAAAAAAAAACGTAAGTTCTAATTGCAAAAATATATACCAATATATCGTGTATTTAATTACCAACTTTTGGAAATAGATATGCAATATAAATCATTCGTTAATTTATTTGGCGATCTTCTATTTATTTTCACATGAACATTAAATATTTCAATTACAACACCTTTTTTTTTAATTCTTTGCAATTACAATATTCTAATTTTATAACAACAAAACTAAAAATAGTCTAAAAATTACAAATTCGGATAATTATGTAATTTGTTTCATTTTAGTAGTTTGCCCCTCCAACGTTATCCGCGAACTATCGCATAGGAATAATTTTTATTTTATTTTAAATGAGTATCAATAATGATTATTCATTTAAATTTGTAGCTGTGATCAAAACCTCAAAACTATAGATTTGAAAGAAGAAAAAAAAAGAATTTTACCAATTAAGTTTTGCTTTTTACTCCACCCATATATAACCACATTATGATATGGAAAATTACTATTTGGAGTCGTAAAATCGTTGGAGAAGCAAGACAGAAAAAGAGGACCCACAAGCACAAGAAACCAAGGAAAGCAAAAACATAGAAAGACCACCTCGTTTTCTTGCTTTTCCTACATTCAAACTGGCTGTCCCTTTTAATTATTTGATGATCCCTTTCTTGGCTTTAATCATCACAAAAGTCCCACTTTCCTCCCTCCCACTATTCAATTACCTCTCCCTCTCTCTCTTGGAGTCAAAAAAGATCTTTGAGTGCGTTTCGGACAACACACAAAAATAAAGAAGCATCATCATCTTCTTCCCCACTCCATTTTTTTTCAAAAGTTGTCTTTAAAGTATCCAACCCAATTTCAACGAGCAACTACATTTTTGGGACCATCCATCATCCCTTTAATTTGCATACTTTACAAAAAATCTACCATTAACTCGAATCCGTAAAAGCCTTAACCGAAGTCATCCAAATTCTTGCATTTCTCCATCAACGGCAAGAAGCCTTCAATGCATGTCAATTGAATGGCCATGCCGGAACTAATTAATTCGCATTGAATGCCACAACAAAAGACCGTTTTAAGTTGATACCATCGTAAACTTACTAATTGCCTACAAATTCTCAAAATGGTGTCACCATTTTCCCCCCTCCTTTTTTTTTTTTTCCTCCTTTACCCGTGAAATTTAAAATCTAAGCCATAAATGAGTAGAAGTAAAGATCCTTCCCATCATTGTCTCATTAATTCTAGAGAGAGAGAGAGAGAGAGGACAAAGGAAGAGTAACGGTTAGATGATAAGCACATAGTAAACCTCGATGTCTAAATCGGCATCTTCCTCCCCTCCCCACATAGGAGATGCAACAAATGAGTCAAGATTCCTTGCCCCCTCCTTTCACTCTTTAGCTGACAGCTAATCCATTTTGGTTAAACCCCACTCAACAAATACCCTTTCTTTTTCCTCTAATCATGTGCACAAACTCTATATTTATATTTTTTATTCCCTAAAGTTTCGTATCAATTGACAACAATGTCAATCGCCTCGACGACTTTCTTGAACATGCTTATCCCTTAAAGTAAGAAAACTAAGCGTAATTAATATCTCGAAAAAGAAAAAGAAAACTTTGAAAAGGGCGGGCAAGCAATTAATTAGGAAAAGAAGAATCCATTAATTACACATGATACATGACTGAATGGAGTTGAAACGAAGAAGGGGTTGTTTTACTCACATCTTTTTATCCAAATTTTTCAATTACAAAAGATTAATGTCACAACAACACGAGTTGCCTCCTCACCCATCCCAAATCATATCTATGTGATTATACAGCATCAGAATGGTACATCATTAATAAAACACAACTACCAAAATGAAAATCGATTAAAAAAAGAAAAGAAAAAGAACTCACTCAGGAATCGGCAGCAGCAGTAGATGAACCGGCAACTCTAGGTGAGGTGAGCGGAAACAATGGTAAAAGCCGGGGCTCCGAATCCCTGGGAGTGTTGGCGGGCGAGGGGTGCAAATAAAATCCTTTTTCTTTAATCGCCTTGTCCTCCGCCACGGTGTTCAAGTTACTTTTGGCGCCCGCCCCGCGATTAAACGGGTCGGGTATGAGAGGCGTAACGGGGCTGAGCACGAGCGAGGGGAAATCAAGAATACTTGGGGAGAGAACTTCGGGCGTTCCGGGGCGGGGCGAGCCCGTATACCCGGCTAAGAAACCCGGCCTCGTGTTGACGAGCCCGGGAGCGAGCGGGCTGATCTTGAAGTTCTTGAGGCTGTTCCTGCGCTCGTAGAGCTTGGAGGAGGATTTATCCTTTCTGGGCCCGGTCTTCATCGGCGGAATCGGGCTTCTTACGGGTTCGGGGCGGGCGGTGGTCTCAGTGGAGCCGGTCAGCATTTGGACGACCTGCTTGAAGGAGGAGGTGTCGGCCTGGACGAAGGTGGTCGGATAGGGGTTGTTGGGTTCGGATCTTGTGATGGGAATGGAGGGCGGCGAGGGGCGGTGGCGGAGGCCATTGGTGGTGGTGGAGGTGCTGCTGGTCGAGCTGTGGCTTTTTGGGGATTGGATTAGTGAGGGGGTTTGGGATTCTTGAATTAGGGAAGACTGCTCCATTAGTGGGTTGGTATTTGTATTTTCCTAGGTTACGGAGAGAGAGAGAGGCGGGGTGCTGTTACTCTGTTATGGAGAAGAAGAGATTTAACAGAGAGAGAGAGAGAGAGAGTGCGGGTTTTAATTGAGTTTAGGTTGTTACTTTTTTTTTTTTGCATCACTTGTTTGTAACTTTCTCTGGTTGGTAAGAAATATTTAGTTGTCTACTTAGTCCTCATCTCAAACAAACCCTAATCGCACTTACAAAGCGTCAACTTTATACTTTGTCTTTTTATTTCATTTTTATATTTGGAAAAGAGGATAAATTTCAAGTAGAACAACTAAATATTGGACACAGAAACATTTATCATTCGTTGCATAATTCACAAACGAATCTTTTTCTAAAAATATCCAAGGAAAAAATGTTGCTTTCACAAGCAAAACATGGATAAGCTGGAGAAGGGAAATCAGTGATCAATTTAATGATGGCGGGATGTTGTTAATTTTGACATGATCAAGTCTATAGAGAAAATGCACTTAACTTTTTTATGTTACATGTGATTTTCACATATCAAATTGGATATATTTCAATATATTCATTAATTTTCTTATATATTATTGATAAAATATTTAAACATTGCATTAATTTGACAAAAAGGAGAAACACATTATTAGAAAAGAAGATGTTATGTCGCATTTTCCCTTTTGTTAAGAACAATGTCCCGTTTATGCAAAAGGCGAGTAGAATTTTATAGCTTATAAGAGCTTTTTATTGCATCAAATAGCTGGATCATCTAAACCATGGGATATGGGATAACGCGAGTAGAGTGACGCGCCCAAATGGAGAGTGAGAGTAAAATCGGAGAAAATCCAACTGGAACCAGAGTATCATTGGCGGTAATTGGAATTTCAGACGAGGGGGGAAATGGTGGGGCAAACGAATTAATAATATTAATAACAATAATTACAAAATTGGAAACGAGAGGAAAATGTCAAAACAAGTTTCAAAAATTTGGCATTGACTCAAAGGGGCGCTTTCAATGCTGACCGTCAAGACTACTACATTTGCCTCCCTGTTGAAGATTAGTAGTATACAATGCTGCACTAATTAATTTCTGTCCCTTTCACTTCTACCTCTTTTACTATACCACAGTTTATCTTCTCTTATTTCTGAGTCATTAATTAGTCTTAAGAGCTACTTTACCACTCACAGTCAGAGATAATCATTCTAAATAATCCAACTATCAACTATGTGTCTTGTTGGTATATATATGCGTGGTTATGGATAATAAGGGGTCCATTTTCTTTCTATAAACTAAGGGGGCATTTGGTTCATATAACAATTCATGTTTGGATAATTTAACATGGACTACTCAAGTGTTTGGTTTTCTTGAGCCTTTATCATGATGGCCCGTGTTACAGTTTTGGCCCGTCGATGTGGCCATGCTATTTCGGCCAAATCGGAGGTTAGCTTGTCGGGAAGGGACTACCTGATAAAAGATCGGTGAACTTCACAAGATCCCGATTACAATTCTTTCTTCCTTAGATGCCCTCAAAATAGTCTCCCTTCACCTTCCTAGAGTCATTTCCTCCACATTTCATTCGACATTCACCAGATGCGGGAGCTTTCGCCGGTTGGGTTGGATAGGCAATTCCTCCCAAAATTGAAGCGAAATTAACAGGTATCTTAAATTGCTCAACCATTTTCTTACTTTGGTCAATTTGGTGGAAGTTGTTTGGGCATCCCTTGGCCGCACCCAAACAGAGAAATTGGGATATTAATTTTCAGTGTTGCGCCGACAAAACTTACGGTTTGCAACGGAGGAACCAAATCTCGTTCTCGCCCCCTTATGGTAACACCAATGCCATATGCAAGCGTCGATGTTGTAGATGGAGGGTACTTCACGTCACAAAGACTTTGTCGGTGCATGATCACCGGAAAAAAAATGGGATGCTCAAGAAAGCCCTAATTGCATTGAAATCGTTCTTCAGTTGCGCGCCGTTCACATGAATAAAGTCTTATGACGAGGGCAATTTGGGCAACAATATTTTTAAACACAATCGCCAACATAAGTACCAAACAGTCGCTAAGCTATCTCGAATACAAATATGCACAACCAAACAACAAACTGAGACAACGCAATCGCGACTTTTCATGTTACTTAATCACAATCTAAATCCTAACATGACATATCACGACATATGAACCAAATACCCCCTAAGGAGACACAATAATATCATTTTTGGAAGCTCGGTACGAACTAAAAGATTTAATGAAAAATGAATCAATTTGGAAATCATTAGTATGAAAGTGATGTATCAATATTTGGCAAGTTTCACAAATGATAGACCAGAAGAAATATAAGTAATATTAATCTTTATATGATTAAATTATCTTCCAGCAATGTAGAATGTTACAACATGAGTTCGCACGATTTGGTGCATTACATAGGATTAAGTCTTATAAATGTTGTTTGGTTGGGTTGAGGCGGTTTCATATTTAATTTTGGAATAGTGTCACGTAAGATTAGTCTTGACGTATGAATTTTGACATTTCTTTTATGAAAAAAATAATTTCAAGTAATCTCGGGCTAATAGAATCTTGGGTAATCACAAGTACTCAGACACCCTCATAGTGTATTGTACTCCCTCCGTCTGCGATAAAATGTCTCATTTTGCCATAAATGGATGTCCACAATAATATGTCTAATTTCACTTAACTATTTTTAGTAAATTGGTCTCACACTCCACTAACTTTTTACACTCACATTCTATTATAAAATCAATATATAAAAGTGAGACTCATATTCAACTAACTTTTTTCATCCACGTCCATTCATATTTCTTAACAAAGTCGAATTATTTCTCAAAATCCGCAAGGAATCAAAATGGATCTGTTTATCGCGGACGAAGGGATTATCATTCTTCGGATGTAGTAGCTAAATTATACATATGGTGTACTTAAAATTTATAACTTTAAATGTATTGTATTTACACTTGACTTCCGTTACACAATGAATGATGTCATTTTAGTCCAAGTTGATAGTCATATCATCTTTTGCGACTGAGCTAAGTTATATACTGAGTGATAGCCGAGATGTTTCATACCTTGATTAAAAATTTCAATACCCCAATTTCGATAGGCCTGAGAAGATGAACATTATGGTATATTAAAGATATGGCTAATAGATATTATGAAAGTATAGGTCACTATATATATTTTAGAAAGAAAGAAAAAAAAAAGAATGAATTCCAATCTACCATGTTTTGAAAAAATAAGACGAAGTTATAAATTAAGTCAAAACTTGTGATTTATAAAGCCAAGTTCTAAGGATATAATCATATTACCTTTTTTTTTCCTCCTCAAAACACCCCTAAGAGTGAGGGGTTAGGCATACCCCCAATTCGTCGATATCAAGAAACCAAGCATCATTTCTCATACATGGACCAAGCCCAAAAGTGACTTGACCCCAAAAGAACGAAACGAAGCTAGAAAGGCCGAACCTACAAACTGGGCCGTGCCAACTAATCAAAATATAGGACAAATCTATACATATATAATGTGCGAGTTTTCAGGAAAATTACTGGATTGCCATTCTGGGCATTTTGGGCGGGAAACGTC
>JAYDZE010564959.1:0-12353 GCA_034509125.1 Monilaria moniliformis
TACTCTCACAGCACACCAATATTTACAATTTTTACCCGATCCATCTATATATATATATATATATATATATATATATATATATGTGTGTGTGTGTGTGTGTGTGAAAATGAACGAAAAATAATGTAATTTGATTATATCATGGCCGCACGAATGTTATATGTATATATAATATGTGTTTTTGTTTTTTAAAAACATCTTTTTTTTGTTTAAGATATGGTAAAATAGTCTAAAGCTCACGTCTAAGGCCTCGTTTAGTACAACAGCTATGACAAGATAAGATAGTATATCTTGACCCAACAATATAATTTTTGCGCTTGGTAGCAGGGACGAGGTTCATGTTTATTGTCTGGCCCATCTCAGTCCGCACGCAATCCACTGTTATTCTATGTTATACACAGTTTTCGTAACCCATCCCCCTCCTAAGATACACTGTCTTGATTGAAAAAAATCCATTGATGCCCATGGAACCACCGTGTGAGCTCACTCCCACGTGCAATCCACAGACTCTATCTCTCTCTCTCGATTCGTTGGTGGCAAGTGGTAGTGGTGGTGTGCGGCGGTGATCTAAGTCCTTCTTGTTCCATAGTCGGCGTCACTTCCGAGTTTGGTAGTGAGTTTCTCCGTTCTCCTTTTTCCATTTGATTTTGGGTTCAATTTGTCGAATGATATGATATGACTGTGATAATTTCCAATCCAGATCCGAACCTTTTTTCCCATGCTTCTATGTTCTCGTGCGGCGGTGATCTTAATCCTTCTTGTTCCACGGTCGGCGTCTCTTTCGAGTTTGGCAGTGGGTTTATTCGTTCACTCCATGACCACTCGATTGAGTTTCTCTGTTCTCTTTTATCTGTTTGATTTGGGTTTGGATTTGTTGTGATTTCGGTATGGTATGCTTGTGATGATTTTCTATCCAGATCTTAGCCTCCTTTTTTTCATGCTTCTATGTTATTGGTCGATCAAAAAATTTGGGTTTCGATGTGTTGTATGGTATGGTATGGTTGTGAGACTATGATGATTTCTTAACAAGATTTGAGCCTCTTCTTTTTCAAAATTTTGGTGTCGATTTCTATTCGCCATTTGAAATGGGTTGGGTGTCGCCGAATAGGAGAGGTTGTGCATGGTTTCTAGCGAAAAGTCATTGGTTGACCGTCGCCGGAGATGACAACGCTTTCGACTTGGGACAATCAATTTGTAATGATTTAATCATTAATTAATTATCTAAATTAATTAAAAAACTTAATTTAGCTCAACTAATATATCTTTAATTAATTATTAGTTTATCAATTGGCCCCTTAACTGAATCACTATTATTAATTTAGTGTAATCTACAAGATCAAGTGATTAATTGATTTAGTTAAACATGTCATTAATTAATATAATGTTAATTTAGTTAATTTTGCCATTAATTAATAATCAGAAATTTAGTTTAGTAAATTAATAATTAAATAATATATTATAATTAAAATCAAATAGAATATATTTATATTTTAAAAAGAGTAAAAAAAAGTTATTTTACAACTTATCTCTAATATAATTTAGATAATTAGATATCTCACTTTTTTTTTTAATCTACTAAATAATACCGTTAAATCATTATCTTGATTATAATCTAGATTTTTTTTAATAGTTGATTTCATTTATATAACTAAACATCAGATTTTAATTTCTCTAACAATACATGATTTATGTAGATCGTACCAAATGTATTGAATTGTGGAATCACCAAACTCGGCTCTTAGTCAACGCTTCCACCACATGCAATCAGACTACAAAACCCCAAACAAAGGAAAAACCAAAAAATAAATAAATTAAAGAAATTCCACCACAGCTAGTCGGAGAGCGAAAATCAACACCCGTTTATACGCTTCGCCGCCGTCTCCGCCGCAGCTTGTCAAGTAAGATCACTCAAACATTCTTTCTTGCACAATTATTCCATACATATCTTAGCATTCACTAAAACCTCTTAATAGATATGGGAGAATTAGATTGAAAGGTGACGAAATATACTCGGCAAGAATTCAAGAAATCGTTTTCTGGTTTCTGGGTTTCTTGATTTTGTATTAAATGGGTCGGAGGGGAAGTGAAGTGGAGCCGGCGAGGTGGGGGTCTATGGTGCTTCTGTTGATGGGTTTGGTCTCTTTCTGTATGGTCTACATTTTCATGTCAACTGTGATGAGACCCTCGTCGTCTGATGATTCAAAGATGGGTACTTTAGGGTTTGGTGATGGGAGTTCTGGCGGTGATGGTGGGAATTCGGAGGTTGAGGTGAGCGGAGGTGGGGGTTGTTGCAGAGGGATTCCAAATTTAGAACTGTGGGGTGCTGCTGTGAAGTGGGGGACTGATTTCAAGTTCAATTCGTCCGAGCAGTGCTGCAACTCTTGCAAGGCGATGTGCACGGGGAAGGATGGGCCGTGTCTCTGTGATTCGTGGGTGTTCTGTGGGAATAAGGAGGCTTGTGGGGAGAAATTTGGCGAGGTTAGTAGTTTGGAGTTTTTTTGGGTTTCTTATTTGTTAGTTAATGTCTTACGTTCTTGAATGATAGTTTGGACTGTGTTGATTTTCGATCGGTTTCTATTTCAAGAGCTTTTGGTAGATGAATTATCTTTGTTGTGGTGATCAATTGGCTATCTCAGAACTCAGAGCAATTTGGAATCTTGTTTTGCTTCTTGTTTGTTTTTGAAAGAAAGTAGCATGCTCTATCGCTTATAATTTTATCCCAGATCACATCATTGAAGGGAAATAAGTGACATATAGTGATAGCTTATATGCAAAAGTCAAATTGATTGTCTATGAAATGCGGGTTACAATTTAGAATTATGAGGTTTTGTACACTTCTAACTATGTAATTGACACGATTGTTTCTTTAGTGCTGGTTAAAGAAACAAAAGGATGTCCTGCTTCCTGAAAAGCAAGATACCGGAAACAAAATCATGTGGACATCGGGCATCATCTTTGGAAGAGGGGAGGTATGCACGATCGCCTAATGTCATGTAGTGGTTTGATGACAATCGCCCATTACACAGAAAACATATGTATTCTGTGAATCTTAGAATGGCCACACCATTTTGTTCAAGTCCTTGTGTTCACCATTGCTGCATTCTTCATAATGCAGCTTTTTTTTTTTAATCACCACATGAGTTTATGATTTGTGGTTCCTTGGGCTAACAATTGGCTTCTCTTTCTTCTTAAAGGGCATTATTGCATTAGAGACGGAGTATGGAAAGCTTCACATCAAGGTAAAACCATATGTCCTTTGTATGTGGTAAAAACTAGATTTGTTTTCATCAAAACCTCAACTGCTGAGGTTATTACACTATTTGAAGGAAAGTAGAGCTTCATAATGCTAATTCTCTGCCCGCATAATGCTTTACATGAGTTTGGAGAAAATAGAAGTTAAATATAATTTTTGTGTCAGATTATCGTTCGCCTGACTTGAGCAATGCCAGACTTTAGACAATAAGTTAAGCAAACTGGGACAGCCAGCTTGATATAGGGGATGTTTGGCTGAGCTTATATGCTGTTTAGGAGCTTATAAGCTCTTACGAAGTGTTTGGAAAAATAAGCTCCTAAACAGCTTATAAGTCTATTTTAAAGTCTACCAAATACCATGTATAAGAAATGGCCGAGTAGAACTCTTGATTCTCGTTCAAATGCTTTATATTTTTGCGCAACACTTTCTTCATTTGTTTTTGATGATTTTTCAATATTGTTCATAGCTTTTGCCTGAATGTTCCCCACATTCAGTTGCATACATGCTAGAGTTGTTGGCTCTGCGACATTGTGCAGGCTGCCATTTTTATCGAGCAGAAGGCCGGGCTCAGTTTTGGGATATTAAGGGAAACCACATAAAAGATGTAAGGCTATAACTTTTTCTTCTTACATATCTTTAGAAGTTCAAGTTCTACTTTGCTTTCGTAGCCATATTCAGCTACGAAGCCCAATATGGTGCCTTACAGATGCATCTCGTCTTGTATACAAGGCGAATATAAAATCTGTTGGATTACATATGCTTATTTTTCTTGTTAAGAATCTTCAAAGTTTCCTACTTTTAAACTTGTCAGGCTTCATATGGCCCTCCGTTTGCTCTTATTCAAGGAACACTAGAAGCCCAAGCAGTGACATTCGATCCGATTCCATTGGAGCACAGCTCAATCATAAGAAGGGGTTCAGTTGCATGGGTTGGATCTGGCCCCGAGTTCTTCATAAGCCTTGCAAATCATGAAGAGTGGCGAAATGGATACACCGTGTTTGGTTCTGTACTTCCTGAAGATATGGTGATTGCTGAGAAAATCGCTCAGCTTCCGACAAAGTCAGATGTTTGGAATAACATCAATGTCTCAGTTTTGGAGAAAACTGTACCTTTGAATATTCAAAGAATCAACCTCGGTCACAGTGACCTAAATCTCAGAGCTGACTAGAAGGTACAAGGGAAGGTCTTCTCCTCTATATTTCTTGCTGAAAATTAGGTTTTATTGCAATATCCCCCAAAGAAGATCCCACCCCACTTTGAATGTTGAGGTTTGAAGGAATTGTTTCTTCATTGCCCCTCTCTCTCACACACACTCCTTTTCTCTTTAGTTTGATCCAGATGAACATTATGGAGGCATAGCATCATGATCTTGAGCGTATGAAGGTGCAGCCAAAGACTAACTGTAAAGCTCTACAACTCTGGAGTTGCCTTTTCGAGAACTAGGAAAATGTCTTCTTCTTCTTCTTCTCCTGACAAAACCCTATAACAACCATAGATAAATAAACTAAAATTCATCACAGTGATGTCCTGAATTTGCATTTGCATATTAGGCTATTGATTTATACTGAAGTCTTAATACAATAGTAGCTTATCAAATACTATGACTCTTGGTGGAATAATGTTATTCTACACATGTGTGTAGAAATAATTTTTTTTTACTTGGAAATATTTCTCCCTTAATAGTTCGTCTTATTTTTGTCGATCAACAAAATAGCAAGCTAAGTTTAATGTTTTCCTTTTCAAGAATTGAATTCGGGTATTTTTGTTGAACAACAAATGAAGAAACTTGAACTGGAATCCTTAGTCATAGCAACTTAGCAAGCTAAGTATGTGTTTTCCTTTTCGTTAAAGTAAATATGTAATTTGAGATGAAAACCGATTCTTATTGGGAATAAGCTTTAGGGATACGTTTCCAAGTAAAATAATTAAAATTTTGAAGTGTTCGTGTTGCAATCGAGTGATGCTATTCAGTTATAATGTGGTTGGTCATAATTTTGGTTTAAATATAAAAATTAGTTTATTTGCCAGTGGTTTGGTAAAACATTTTATTCACCTACAAATATTGATTTTTTATGAAAATTTATTAAAATAAGCCGAAATAATAAATAATATAAGGAAAATTGAGTATCAAATAAGAGCATTAATTAATTAATTATTATTATTTTTATTAAAATTTATAAAAATACGCTTGCTTGTTTCCTAGTGGGTTGATGGGCCCTATTTTTCATGGTGAAGCTATCCGAGTGGGGTGTGAAATTATGAAGGCCTTTTCATCAAATAACTTTATTAATTTGACAGTGACTTCAATAATGATGATGATATAGAGTCATAAAATGCTGATTTGGGTTGATCCGACGTGGACTATTTCATTTCTAGGGTTAATTATTCCATTTTTCGATTTCCTTTTCGTCTGAGAAATTATAGCATTATCTAGTTAGTGGTCGTTTTCTAATTTCCAATATTCATATGAATTCTAAGTATTGAATAATTGAGAAAAATGTTACAAAGTATAATAATAATAATAATAATAATAATAATAATAATAATAATAATAATAAATGGACAAAAAGTGAATGCACAATAATTCGAGTGAAATAATGCGCAAAGCAAACAATAATAACAATTGGGAGTTTTCTGTATTTAGTAAATAATTCAATTTTTGGGCACTTTATATCGTATTCTCATTTATTAGAACAAAAGTATAATTTGTTCAAAATGAAAGACTCATAATTCAAAGCTGGAAATAGTTGAAGGGGAGGTTAAATGAGCTTTTACCCACATTATAATAATCAGAGCCTTTGGGAAATTTCAAATCAAACTTGCATTTATTGGTCATATTCAAATAATCAAATTTAGTTTGTTCTTTGATCCTAAGTTTCAGACATTATGTTTAAAGTTGGTGTTTGTTATTTCTTTTATATACTATAATGTATTGGACAATATCTCTGATTATTTCTTGATTCTATTTAGTCATAGAGTTGTTTGTTAGATTATATTTGATTATCAACTCCTTTTTTTAGTACATTAAATTGTGCTAAACTCATGTCTTTATAATTATCTCAAAACCATCTAAATATTGATATATGAACACGAATTATTTAAATTGTTCAATCCAACATCTCTCTTCTATAAGTCAAATAGTAATTTGATTGGATTGTTTTAAAAATTTGAGAGGGACAATAATGATATCAATTAATTTCAAGAATTGAACAAGTGTTTGCAATGGCAACAGCCTGTGTTTAGCCGGCAATCCATGCGGCTTGTCACCCATTCAATAAATTGTACCACAATAAGACAAAGTTACAGTCTTTTCTTGTGTCATTTAATTTCTCATTAATTTCGTCATAATGTTAAACTCAAAAGTGTTTTGGATCAAGCCATCCACAAGATTGTCTTTTGATCGTCTCTTTTATTGCACTATTCATTAATTATTCATAGATTTCACATCACTTTTTTCCCTATATCTTTATTAAGAGACAACACTCGTATATCTATCAATTCACAATCCATTTCTTTGCACTATTCATGGATCTCATCTTTTAATTTTTTATTTATTTCTTATTTCTTATATTATTACATATTCTAATTAAATCGATCTTTTAAATTAACAAAATATGCGAATTACATTAAAATAATAAAATTTACATAATTAAATTTTTAAATATTACTAATTTAGAAAAATCAAAATTACATAATTAAAAATCCTACAATCACATTATTGAAAATAAAAAAAAACTATATAATTAAAATTCCAATATTACATAATTAAAAATAGATAAATACTAATCTTTCGGCAGCATATCCAAATCCTTCTAGAGATTGTTAATGAATCTCTAGTACACCTCCAATTGCCGAGGCGTCATAACAGTCGTGTCTTTAGTATATGCTTTCATTAACAAGTTGTACATGAGAGTTTTATTTGCAAGCTCCATCGCCTCCGGGTCAGCTTCTGGATGTGCCGCATTACTCGAGGCCACTGTTTATCCATTTCTCCTTGTCGTCTTCGTAATGATCGAACGGGCTCGACTCAACCCTCCCGATCCTTCGCCACCACTTGTCGAGTAGTTGCCGCTCGAGGTATGCTTCATGTGCTTCGGCGCCAAATCTATGCTACCCGCCTACTTGGCGACGTTCTCGACCATCTCCTAAGTGAAGACGTACTTAAACAGCCTGTCAGTGTTATTTTAGTAGACTTGCATGGCGGATTTAAGAATATCCACCTCGCTTGCACTATTTGGCCAATCTTTTTCCAAGTTGTTGTAGATAGCGCAAAACTTGAAGATTTTCGGGCTAACTCGGTCGAAATGAGACCGAAGCATCTTCTGCGTACGCGTCGAGGTGCCTTCTGGGCCAGTGGGGGATCTAGAACCTGAAAATGAAGGGGGCGGAACCCATAAGCGACGCACTAAAAGCATTCTTAAGTGGCTTCAGAACATATTTTGCACGACATTTTCTTCAATCTCCGACTGCCACTTACTGTCTCGTTCCTGAGATATCATATGCAACTCCTACAACCGAGTTTCTCCGCACTCTGAGAGCTCTTTGAGTTGATTCTGAGACTCCACGAGCTCGGCTGCCATGGTTGCGATTTGCTACTTGGCTTGTTCAACCTCTCACTGAGTTATTTGCTTCTATGACTTGCTTGAGCTCACGGCTCCTTGGTCTTCTTCAGATCCTCCTGGAGCTGCAGTTCTGAGCTTCTCAACATTTTTAAGCACGAAAGCATATGATCTTACGAGAACACCACCACATCCGCACCAAATCAGAACACATCCAAACAATTAACAACATGCTAATGATTTATATGCTATAATCTCTATAGTCCATCACCACATTGCTTACAAAAGTAGTATTATGAATGAATAAAACTCACCGTCCAACCTCAGTTTCATTGGAATTTTGACAGACAAAAATAAGAATATGAATTTATATAATTTCAGACAAAATTTGGTATATAAATATATAATAAGACAATTTTTTCATAGCCTTAAATAATTACATCAAGACAAATTTGGATTATAAGAAACATATTTACCAAATAAATAAAAATAATTTAAGAAACGAAGGTAAAACAACATGGTATGGAATGATACAAAATAAAGTAATGCACCAAAACTCAAATGCATATAAATTCTGAGCGAAAACATTAAACATATCTACATTTATCTCTCTCTCATCTCTCTTTCTCTATAAACTCCGTGCCACAACAATAACAGATCCTAGCAAATACAATTTCTTCAAGCATAATTTTTTTCCTTCGGAAAAGAAAAAAAATTCAAGTTTTGAGCCTCAACAATGGTAGATATGGCCATCGGGGATGGGCGGACATGGTGGTTTTTCGGCGATGCAAAGGGGAAATTATCCATCAGGGGGCGGCCGCCCCCTTGCATCTGCCACTGTTCTGGGCGGCGTGCGTTGTATGCAGCGACAACTCACTCCAAAAAAAATCTTGGATTTTTAGTTGTTTTCAATGACCGGATCTTCACTTGTGTCCACATACACCTGGAAGATCTGTTATGTTTCTTCCGAGTTGTATCATGGCTCGAAAGTCGTAGGAGGACGGCTCGTCGAAAATTTGAATGTTGTCCAATTGCTAGGTAGGGAGCTCGTGGGGATATGCCCTTTGGGGCGTCGACATGGGGTAGGTCGAGGACTAGGCGGAACCTGACGTGTTTGGACCGTAGTCCTCACGAAAAAACCAATCTTGCTATTGGTTTTTATTGTTGTTGCCGGACATCTTGGTTCTCGAAATTGAAAGAGTGTGATGAAGAAGATGAAGTTGAGAAAAGTAGATAGAAATAGTGTGAAAAATGGAGTGAGAGAATATGAGTATTTATAGGGGTTGAGACGATTAAAGAAAATTAAATAAATTCCGCTAGCTACTGGGGATTAATTTTTTTAAAATTTTAAAAATATATATATAAAATTGCAACGCGCGCTATGATTGGCTAGAGGGCGTGGCGGAATAGCCCACTCCTTTTCCCTCTATCTCGCATATCTCATCCTGCGAAAGCATCCACAACGCGTCTCACAAGCGTCTCGTTTCTCCGAGACTGGCTACGATCCGCGCGTCGTGATTGCCCTCAAACTACTCGAGTTAAACACAATCAGAATTTGATTATGAATGGTAGTAAAAAGTGTTATTGAAATTAAATAGATTAAAGTTGCAAAATAGTCTGTAATCTGTATTTCTTTTTAACCTTAATGATTGCAAATACTGAATGAAATCTTATAGGATATATGGGTCCAAATTCCAATGAGACTGATTATGAAAGTACGAAATAGATAACTTTTTTGATATCTTTGTTTTCTCGACTTGTCACAATTATTGAATATTTGGAAGCAGACCATGTTTCTTTTCGTGGCTCCAACGTTTGGCTCCATTATATTATATAAATATATCTGCAATCCATTCTGCAATCCATTATACATACAGGTAATCAGAATTCCTTTTTTTGCACCACTCACTGAACCATTTTATTTTGTTTAGGGATTATTTTTATTTTCTCGATATTACATCCTTCTAATAAAAATAATGAAATGTAATAATTTATATTATAAACTATTTGTTATTTAACAAAAACGTCCTAAACTATTGACATCTAGTACAATAAAAATATATAAATTATTTGGAAACTAAAAAGATATGTTATTCGATTTTTAGTCAGTTATTTCAAGTTATTCAAAAATTCGACACTTCATTTATTTTTTAATAAATATGTCATATTTAAAAAAAAATTAAATTAATTTAAAAAATGAGTGGGATTGGAACTGTCAGAAATATCAAAATGAGTTAGTTTTGTTAAATTTTATGCAGATAAACATATGACTTTTATTTGTAATTAACTAATTATTTTAGTTTGGGACATTTTGTTGGTTTTCAATTGAGAAAAGTGCATTTATTGTAGCAGAAGCAGAGCTTCTGAAAGTGGGATGATAATCTGCTGACACGAATCTGAACAGAGAAAAATTCAAGAAGAAGATTTCTCCTTTTGGATGGAAATTATCAATGAACCAAGACTGTAAAACTCAGCGCGGGAATTCATCAAAATGAAATCTTATTTATTTTTTAGTAATTTAATTAGTGGGAAGAGTTGGAGCAGTCGTGCCGGCCTCAATGTTGGAGCATTCAACAAATCAATTTCTCACATACTACACACACTCCCTTTCTCTCTCTCTCTAAACTTGTCAGCTTTAGAGAGGGAACCATTCCGGGTGCTAGTTTCACATAGTGGAGGTGCTGGTACGTGAAAAAGATGGCTTCTTTGGGGAATGTTGGCAGAGCATCGCACAAGCCTGAGAGGCCCCGGCCATTGTCGTCGTCGTCGTCTGCTTCTCTGAGCTCTGCTTTGAGAAATAATGGCGGCGGTGCACAAGCGCAGTCGCATTCTGTCCGCTCCACTGCACCGTCCAATTCCAGACGCTCTGTCACGCCAACTTCAAGAACTCGCTCTCTCCCTCTTGATTATGACCAAGGTTTATCTCTCTCTCTCCCTCTCTCTTGGTGTGTTTGCGTGTACACACATTCACATGTATATATCACACATGTGTTTGTGGAAATGATGAATTGCAAATGTAAATTGTATGTTCATGTGATTTTCTTACTATTATTTGAATTTTGATCAAGGGACTTTTGTATTATGGTTCATTTCAATGATATGGGAAAATATTTAGACAGAGTGATTGGGCCTGGTTTGTGTTTTTTACTAACTGATGAAGACAAGCTTTTGATCAGCAAAAATTGAAACTTGCAAAACGGCAAGAAATTTGAAGTGGTTGTTACTAGCTGTGATCGGATATCTTGCTGAATGTGGAAAATTGTTACGTTTCAATGGAAGGTTATGTTGGAAGTGATGGTACTGGTATAAGACTACGTCATTTTGACTAGAAACAATCCCTTAGTGTGTGATGATACTGTGATCATAATGTAAAGATATAACTTGGTTGGTATGCATTCTGATGTGCCACTTTCTCCACGCCATTAGAATCCGAAAGAGTGAGAGTTGCTGTCAGAATCCGACCTAAAAATGCCGAGGATCTCTCTGATGTTGATCATGCTGATTGCGTGGAACTTCAGCCTGAGGTATTGTTTGCACATTGCTAAGTCAGTGGCTAGGTTTTCATTTTCCAATCTGAATTACATTTCATATTGTAGACTGCAATATGATCATAACATCAGGGTACTAGCCTCTTTAGTGATTGATCAAAAAATTTACAATTATGCAGCTCCAAAGATTAAAGTTGAGAAAAAACAACTGGAGTTCTGAGTCTTACAGATTTGATGAATTATTCACTGAAAGTGCTTCTCAAAAGCGCGTATATGAGGCGGTAGCGAAGCCTGTCGTTGAGGTAAGTTGGAAATCCGTATATTATGTACTCACGAGTTCCACTCCATGATTCTATTTATGCCCTCATTACTCTTCCATACACGGGCACGTGGAGACATTTTCTCGTGGGGATTTTAAGGGACATAAGGAGATTTTCACAGGTTTTGGGATGATATAGCTAATTTGTTTCTGAGTTGAGATACTAGCATGAATCTACTTGTTAAGAGAAACTATTCCCTTTCCCCTTTCCCCTTTCGTAAACTTATCCGAACAAAATAAGTTATTCTTTTTATTAGATAATAAACAAGATGCCTAAAAACTAGGTTTTGATGGTATCATAAGTTGTTAATTTGCTTCCTGCAGAGTGTGCTGGATGGATATAACGGCACAGTTATGGCTTATGGCCAGACAGGCACTGGCAAGACTTACACACTTGGCCGGATAGGAAAAGGTGATGCATCGGAGCGTGGGATTATGGTTAGAGCTTTGGAGGACATACTGGCGGGCACATCGGCATCAGACACCATAGAAGTCTCTTATTTGCAGGTAGTGAGATTCGGATTTCGAAGTTGGGAACTGTCTTTTTTTGAAGTCTAGGATAGAGACATGTAATTACGGAGATACTTTTGATCGTGAGAAATAACTAAGATTTTCTTTATTTACGGACATTTATATTTGATTAAGAACATGTGTGTTTTTCAACAGTTATACATGGAATCTATTCAAGATTTACTTGCTCCAGAAAAGACAAACATTCCGATTGTTGAGGATGCAAA
>JAYDZE010564970.1:0-30645 GCA_034509125.1 Monilaria moniliformis
TACAGATGCATGGCGGTGATTAAATAGTTCCTTAGCATTCCTAGGTAAGAGATTAGCACCTCGATATTCGTGAAGGTGATACCGGACTCCTTCATATGGAGCCATAAATCCATCCATGTTATCATAACCCAGATCCACAAGGTAATATTTACCTGTAATATAATATGTAGCATGTGTGTTTCATGAAGATGATATGATATGGTTGGAGTTGAAGAAAGAAACGGATTATACAGAAAGCTCAACTGTTAAAGGATCCACCTTCAGTAACTTTAGGGAAGTTCTGATCCGGATCACTGAGGACGGCTCTTAGCACATGTGAATCTGCAACTGAGCCTTCCCAACCAGGATACACAAATACGAACTGGAGATCAAATGTACAGGCTACTAAGACATTTTGTGATAAAACGCCTCTTCTGTTGCGAAATCTGGACTGATCTTTTGCTGGAACATGTGCGGGAATATGCATTCCATCTATAATTCCAATGCAGTCCTAATAAGAGAAGGATAGAGTACGATCAGATTTTAAAACCTATATGATCATTTAAAGTATGAGATTCAGATATCACCTCAAAGTATGGGTAGAATCTATTGCTTTTCAGGATCTCTGATGGGGTCATGAGGGATGGCGGCTGAAGGAACTCACGGGACAGAGACTTAATTGCTTTTAATACATTATTAAAATGCCTACTAATTGTCTCTCCAGAATGCTGAAACCGTTCTTGTATTACTCGGTTACGCTCATTGTGGCCAACAATATTCAGGAAAATAGCCAACTGTTCCTCTATCATGACACCAGCTGTGTCACGTAGCATGCCTCTCTGTCGAAGAGTATCACTCAATTTATGAAAGACATGTTTGTCCATCCTAAACATTTCCCGACATAAATCATCAGGGCCATTCAGTACTTCAGCCATGAAACCTGATCCTTTTGGTGACAAGCTATGAGCTGGCTGCCTCGTAAGGCTATTATAATAATGGTAACCTGCAGCTACTGCAACTAATTCCATCTCATCTAGTTCAATGTCGAAGTCGTCCATACTCATCGATGACTCTGTACATATTAGATTTTGAAACACGAGTCCATATAAAGAAACTGACTTAGAAAAGTTAAGTTGATGTCAACACCAGCAGTAAATTAATTCAAAAAAGTTTCCAGTGCTTCCAAGCACTAGCAACAGAGGGTGATCAAGGGACTGTAGGTCGTAAAAGTATATGCATAATATCATTTCATTATTTCAAGAACAGTAAAGGGTCAAAGTTCAAAAACATTACTAGAGTCAAGACATTAGGTACATAGGCAGATCAATTTTTGTGTTTTCAGAAACCACATTTAACTCCTCAGGCAACTGGACTTGAAGAAGCTCTACAATCTCCTTGTGGCCGTGCCAGTTTGTCTCTCACACTTACATGGTATGAATGAGTCTCTTGCCAAGGGATTTTTGAATAAATGCAAAGCATAGAAGTAGAGACTCCAAACGATACCTTGTATCTGATCCAATACTCCAGTCATTTGCTACAGTATATGATCCTCGGTCATGATGGTTGCAGGCTTGCAGCTGCCCTAATTTTTGAAGCGGCTAGTATTTCCAACGTAGCATCACAGAAAACCGGTAGGCTAATGACTTTTCTAACTTTGACCTGAATGATCAGTCAGAGGATAATTATTGCAAGTCATCTAACATGTTTGACTACTATACTGATCCAGAAGAAGTGCTTTCAACTAGAAAATCAGAGCTCGCAGACATGCTTGACTCTTACCATGTACCAAACTGGCAAGGACTTTGGCTCCAAGTGCCTTCATCCCAGATAGCAACAAAGACCATAATCATTTAAAGATTCTACGGACTCCAATGACCCCTAAGGAATATTAAATATATCAAGCTAATTTTCATCACATCACTCAGAAAAATAAAGACCTTAAATAAGTATAGTTCAATCATCATTAAGGAAGAACAAATATGGTTTTACTAGGCCGCCATCAAAAGATGTGGATCCTCTGGAAGAAGGGGTACATTCCTAAAACAGAATACGCAGGAGTTCTAACAGGGTTCAGAAAGTACTATGGTTTGTCAGGGTACCAGTGCATGTACTAATAAGGTTAAGTTTCCCATTCTGGCCCTGTTAAGTGGATATTATAAAATACTGGATGCAATAGGAGCTCATATGATCTTCTAAATAAGCTACGCAAAAATCAATCGCAACTCAGTAACACACAGGTCCAGAACTCCTAAGAGCGAGCCATACCAAATCAATCCAGAAACTCGGTATGCCATTTTACCAAGCTTAACATCGAGTCAAAGTACTCCAGTTCGTTTCATTGCAGTATTACGCCAAACAAACGTAACATTAGCTAATCCAGTTCAAATTTTACATCCAGATTAATCTGAAATCCAACTCATTGCAAAAATCTCTTACATTTGAAGCTCAATAACCAATTAAGCAAAAAAAATTAAAAAAAATCACAACATTATCTGAAAATAATCAAAATATTGCTAATTAGGCTTCATTTTTGCTTGATAAAATAAGATGCTAGCCAGCATAGAACCTTTTGTTTTAGGTTTTACCGTTCCGAATCCGAAGAAGGTTACGGATTATTAGAATACGCGGCAAGTGAAAATTATTACACATAAATTAAGCATACACACACAAGACGCACATACGGAGATGTTGTGTGTGTGCGCGTGTCTGTATATATATATATATATATATATATATATATATTCACTTTTATTTGTGGAGCAAGAGTGCAGCTCACAAAAGCAACCAGATTCCGAAGGAGTGACAGCGAAGTGGAGGAATGGAATTAGAGGATACCTAGTGAAGATAGGGCGTACAATTTTGATAGATGAGATTTTCTCTCGGTTGAGTGGTGAAAGTCCTCAGTCGCGGCGGAGTGGACGACGGCGGACAAGATGGGCGAGCGTTAGACGGAGGTCGAAAAGTCGATTTGACGGAGGAGAATAGGAACTATTTGGGCCTTTTTGGACCCTGGCTAAACGGGTTCCTACATTCGAGACTGGTTCGGGGCGGGTCAATGATAATACCCCGAATCCGGATTTTATCCAGAAATATCAAATATTAATAAAATATTTTGATGCTATTAAGATTTTGCAAAAAATAAATGGAAAAAAGATTTCGCAAAAGTAATATTCCGTTGCCGGGACTTGAACCCGGGTCTCTCGGGTGAGAGCCGAGTATCCTAACCAACTAGACTACAACGGATTTACAAACATGACAGCCGTTTCTTATATATAACATATTTTTCTTTCATTTTTGTCGAGCAGTACTAACTTGAGATTTGAGATCACCAAAGTCTACTTATAGTAGAATCCGACTAGGTGATTCATCGTCACATCGTCGGCTTCTATAGCGCTGGACATAAATCTTTCTTTGTTTGAAAGTTCAGAGTTTTTAAAGTGAAAACGTGAGGTATGATATTTTAAAAAAATGCTAGTTTGGGAACACAAATTAACTATGATTAACCTAAATGAGATTACATTTAGGTTAAAAGAGAAGCCAACTAATGTGTGCAGTGTAGTGTGTGTACGTATATAATATTACTCCTTTTAATTTGCTTAAGCCAATCATAAGATATATCAAGTTCTTGAATTCCATGCATGTATCTTTTCAGGTAGTGCTAAGTAAAGTGGATCGTCTAATCTCGAAGTTCATAATATTAGCGTTTGCCTCTTTCTTTCTTTCTTTTTTTTCTTTTTTAAATTCTTGTTTTTGGGTTCTCAAAATCAAGAATGGCACTTGCCAAGTTCCACGTATATAATTATATATAATAGATTATCTTAGAGTGATTGAATTTTTATTTTCATCTAGCTAGCTACATATTGCCAAAAGTGTGAATTAGTTGAAAAATCCGAATGATATTTATAAAATTGAAAATTCATATTGCATATTTGCATGCAACTGAAAATTGAGATGATGAGATCATACTCTACTTCAAATGATATCAACCAAATATTTGGTCCAATCCCAAAGTTGGCAGCTCTTGGTGCAGTAAGCCTAAAAGGATCATTCATGCCGAGATCATCAGGTTTCATTTGATTGGGCATTTCCCAATTGAAACTATGGCAAAGGTGAGCCACGGTCAACTCAAAGGCATAAAGCCCTAATTGCATCCCGGGGCACGAGTCACGACCTCTGACCCAACCCAAATGGTATGTACTCGAAGTTACTCCCCTTTAAATCAGGGGCGTCCTTCTTCAAGAACCTACCCGGGTTATTATCCCGTCCAATAGCCCACACGTTAATCATTACGCGGGCTTTGGCCGGGATTCTGCATCTGTGGGCCACTGTGTCGGTGGCTGTCTCATGGAGGAGGAGTGGGATCGGAGGATGGCTAAGAGTCTCATTAACGACACATCTCAGGAAAAAGCCGCCCGGACTTGAACCGTATGCCGCAGGCGTTACACAAAGTCTTCGGCCCAGCCGATCCTGTTCGCCATTGCGGAGTCTTCTGAACTTGACAATGCGCACACCTCCGCCCACAAGACGAACCGCCGCCGCCCTCCGGTTTTCTCATCTGCTTCTCCAATGCCTGTTTCCCGAACGCCGTCTCAACGTTGGATTGGCGGCAGTCGGCCACGCCCCCCCTCCCGTGAGGTCTCTACCATTTGCTTTTCGGTTTCTTTCGAACCGATCTGCTCAGCTGTTCAACCAGGAGACCGCCGTTGCCGGCCGGGCGTGATGAGTAAAAGGAATGCTCCAAAGCAGAGTCGTCGACAAATGCCAATAGCCACTCCAAATTCGCCACGTCATCGACCTGCAACAGATTCTCAAAGAGAAAATTAATACTTTCAACACAAAATGGAAAAAAGAGAATATATATATATATATATATACACATAAGTTAACAATATTTTTTCCCTTCGGAATTTTGTTAGAAAGAGTTAACTGAGTAACGGAACGGCGAGGTCAGCGGCGGAAAGAGAGTCAAAGTCGACGGCGGTGGAAGAAGAGTGATTAAGATGAGTTTGGAAAGCAACTTTTCGCTCACCGGAAAAGCTGACATCTGGAACATAAACATCTTTTTCGGGGTAATGGAGGTTGAGGAGGTCTTCGACGGGGAAATCGTCGGAGGAAACGCTGTTGATTCCGGCCAAACACCAAACATGGTCATTATGAAACAGCTGAGGATTTGTTTTCACGAGGAAACTTGGTTTCAGCGCTCTCGCCTCTGTATACTCCATTCTCGCGAATACCACCTGTCAACTGGTTTATTATGTCAAATCCATAGACGTGGTCAATTAATCATGTCAACTTTACCTCAAAATTGAGGGGAAGAAATCAGATCAGAGCTGTGGAGAAAATATTGAGTGAAGAAGAAACTATGTGGGGTAAAAGATAACTGAAATGGGATGAAACTGGTGGGGTGGGCACTGCCGCACTTTTTCTCTCTCTCTCTGTTATGTTTCTTTTCCATTTTTTTCCCTCTTTCTCTCTCTTAACTTCTGTTTCAGGAAAATAATTATAGATGTTAAACGCGACTATTGCATGTTGGCCGTAACATGTCAAACTCGCCATTAACTGTTATAGATAATCAACTACGGTGATAGTTTATTTTTTTAAAACTTGAAATTTTTGTTTTTTTTTGTTTTTATATATGCATCTTGAGATTATCTCGAATAAATAACCATTTCTCATGCATGCAAAAGCACTAACAAAAAGTAAAATAAAAAATCATTGTGTTTGGGCCCAAACTGTTTTAAAATTTCCAAATATTTTAATGGGTCAATGACAATTGTTTTATTGGGCCTACGATATATGAATGGAAAGAAAAATGAAACTTTAGGCTCTAGCAATAAAGGAAAAGATTTTACTTTTTATTTTACAAATTATAAATACAATTATTCAAGGGGATAGGCTTATTAACAGTAACCACCCTCCCCCCCTAAAACCCTCTTTCATAAGGAAAAAAAAAAAAAACTAAAACTTAAATAATTAAATTAACTCTCTAAAACGCTCTCTACTTGTATTTTCATCCTAGCAGTAAAAGCTCTCTCAAACCATGATCCGCCTACATCTCTTATTTACGAGAAACATCGAGTTTTGATGGAAGGTGCTGCAAAAGAATTCGTTATTGAATTTTTTTACATGTATCGATCAACAAATATGATGGCTCATAATTTAGCTTGTTTTACTAAATCATGCAACTCTGACCAATTTTGGTTGATTAACATCCCATTTTGGACGAGAATCTAACTATCATCAAAAGTGAATGAGATATTTTTTATGTTATTTTGAATATTTTTATTATTATCTTGTAATATTAAACGAAAAAAAAATTCAAAATCTAACTATTTTCGTAAAGTATACCACAGTGAAATATTTAGTAATTATACTTGCTTGCCTAGTTTAATAAATAGTTTTTGTTAGAAATTTGGTGAAGTAGCTGAAAAAATATTTTAGAAATTATTTCATAGATGTTCGTTCGGTAAACAGATTTATATATGCTGTTGTTAAGCTTTTATAAGCGGGAACTATATTTTTTACTTTTGTCTTGTAGAATTGTTTTTATGTATAAAATAAAATAATTAATATAAGAAATAATTATAAATGATAAAACATTGATCAAAATTCCAAATAAATAAGATTTGTTGGGGCGAGGGGACGGCTCCTCCAACGTTCTTCATTTTCAAACCCCTAAAGTCGTGTGTTCAATTGATCTGACCAAACAATTCGAGCTTTACACGTACATACAAATTCAAAAGCAAATTGATCGGTTCGTCAATGGAAGCAATCAGAAAGCAAGCCTCCAGGCTGCGGGACCAGGTCGCTAGGCAACAGCAGGTACCTTCCTTTCTCTCTCTACATCAGGATTTGTACCGGAACTTAGTATCGGAGTGATTCGCTTTTAGAAATGTAGATCTGAGCAAGTTGTTGATAATTTCGGACTATGTTTTTGTACCGGAGTTGAGTTTTGCTTTCTCTTTGATTTCCTGGCGTTTGTATTGTTTAAATCGGAGTAATGCGCTCCATCGTCAGTTCGGCTTCGTTTACACTGTTGATATTTCGTTTTGTTATTTTTTTTGGGGATAATAGGTTTGAGCGATTTCCTTTTCGCTGATTGTTGTGGAAGTCTAGCTTTATTTTTATTAACAAGCTTCGATTCGTACACTTTGAGGTTGTCTGCAAAGGACTTAGAATTAGAATGTAACGAATTGAATTGCTTAATTTGAAGTGAAATCATTAAGTCGGCCTAATTGATGTGTGTTTGTGCGCATCTGTATCTGTTAGCTGGTTTGAGCTCAACCTGTTATTTAGCTTATGTTTGATTTGCATTTTCGTTTATTCCAATCCCTTTTAGCATCGTGAGAACAAACACTTCATTGTTTGAGTTCATTTCAGGCAGTCCTGAAGCAGTTTGGAGCATATGGAGGTTCAGATAATGCATCAGCTGATGATGCTGAGCTCCAACAGCACCAGAAGCTTGAAAAACTATATATATCCACTCGAGCTGCTAAGGTTATTTGGCATTGGTTAAATTTCGTTTGCTTTTAATCATGTTTGCATGTGTATTTGGTGAGCGTGGCGGGTGGCTTTGGTTGTTAGGAACATGTGCTTTCAGATTAATCTGCAATTAAGTCTGGCAAGAACAAATATTCTGAATACGTTCAGTACCTTCAGTTAATCTCTGATGGAATTATATACAGTTTAGTATTAACATCATAAGCTGAATGCTCATTCTTCCTCTGTACTGTTTCAGCATTTCCAAAGGGACATTGTTCGTGGAGTTGAAGGCTACATTGTTACAGGATCTAAACAAGTTGAAATAGGTTGGTTGTTGAACATGAAAACTGTTTTGACTTCTCAGTTTAGTTTTACCTTTTAGAAAGAATTTCATTCTCTGTGTATTGTTCATTTAGGAACTAAATTATCAGAAGATAGCAGGAAATATGGTGTTGAGAACACCTGCACTACTGGAAATACATTATCAAAAGCTGCCTCCAATTTTTCACGAGCTCGTGCTCAAATGGAGAAAGAACACGGAAATCTATTGAAAGCCTTGGGCACACAGGTCGCATTTATGCCTTCCAACTTGTATAATAAAATCTATTGGAGAACTTCTCAGTGCTTTCCAAGTGGCACCTCTTAATTTGAGATAGACTTGTAACTTGACTTTGGTCATTGATGAAGTCCTAGATGGCTGGTTTTATTCAGAGATGTTACATATGCATGCGCTTTGGCTGAAAATCTTTATAAGCTAAAATTTAGAGGATTAGGTTTGTTTTCATTAGTTAGTAGGCCACCTTGAAAGCTGAATTCTCTAGAGGCCATACTCCTTAGTCAGAAAGCAAATCTTCGCTATAATCTATCATGCATCTCTATGATAATTGATTTATCCATATTTTTTATATGATATATTGTTTGAAACTTGTAATGTTCTAACGTGCTGTGTACTAGGTAGCGGAGCCATTAAGAGCTATGGTAATGGGAGCTCCACTTGAAGATGCTCGTCATCTTGCTCAGCGATATGATAGGATGAGACAAGAGGGAGAAGCTCAGGTACTTTTGTTACGTGTGTGCATGTGTTTAATACAGTCTATCACCAGCTGTTATTGAAATACTGTTGAACCTAGATAGGCAGTTGAAGTTGCCAGAAAACAAGCAAAAGTTAGAGAAGGTGCTGCCCATCCTGACATGGCTTTTAAACTTGAAGCGGCTGAATCAAAATTGCAAGATCTAAAGTCCAATGTGGCAACACTTGGGAAAGAAGCTTCTGCAGCTATGGCTGCTGTTGAAGCTCAACAACAAAGGCTGACTCTGCAACGGCTGATAACCATGGTAATACTTCCAGCTTATTTAAGTATCCTTCGTCAAATTTCCACTGTACCCGTCTAACTTATTGCTACGCTTTTCAAGGTTGAAGCCGAACGTGCTTACCATCAAAGAGTCCTTCAAATACTCGATCAGCTAGAAGGCGAGGTATAGATATTGACATATTGTTTCATACGTCATAGTGTTAGCCGAATTTCCATCACATGCTAATTTTCCGCTTTATTTTCATCTTTGTTTAGATGATGTCCGAGCGCCAACGAATTGAAGCAGCTCCTACCCCTAGCATGGACAGTATTTCAGCTCCTCCCATATATGAAGAAGTAAATGATGTATCTACTTCACCAATGCAGAATGGGGCAACTGATACCTTGGGATACTTTCTTGGGGAGGTACGTATGCAACTAACTATTTAACAGGATACATACGAGTTAGAAAAACAGCTGCCAACAGCAATGACAGATCTTTCTAATATATCCCCACCCCTCTCGTTGCTTGTAACAACAGGTTGTGCACTCATATCAAGCTGAATCTGATGTGGAGCTTAATTTGTCAACTGGTGACTATGTTGTCGTTCGAAAGGTTTGTTAGTCTCGACCCCTGAACATTATGGAAGCAACATGACTGGGTTCTGATTTATATATATTGTAATTTCTTTAAGGTCTCAAATAATGGTTGGGCTGAAGGTGAATGCAAGGGGAAAGCAGGCTGGTTTCCTTTTGGGTACGTTGAGAGACGAGATCGTGTTCTAGCAAGCAAGGTAGCTGAAGTTTATTAAATTACTCTCTGCTAGTTTGGGTACCCAAGCACACTCTATTTGTGTATTTGGATTTTTGCCCCCTTCGTGAAGGAGTATAATATCTATCTGTGTGGCTCCTTGGGGTTTATATAGCTTCTTTTCCAGTTTTAGCAGATGTTATATTGCATATTGGTCTAAAACATTCTTTATTTTATTTTTTATTTTGTTCATAGATGTATTGCTCGCCTATCCTAATTAACCAGAGTCCCTATTTCATTCTTTTCTCCTGACGAATACACGATTGATTTTTTTTTTCTTGAAGTTTGGTGTGTAATTATAAATTTGAAATCTTCTTCATATATCTATAATAAATTATAAATAAAAATACATTTTCTTTACCAATATATTATTATATAATTTTGAAATATATAAAATGCTATAATATTATATTTATAAATATCATTTAAAGAAAATATAAAATAATAGTGCAACGAAGCATTGTAATATATAAATTATATATACAGAATATAATAACCACAAAATATAAAAGATGGAATATAATACTCCTTGGAGTTGGACCATCTGAAAGGGCCTCTATAAATCAAGTTCGACTCTAGAAATAGTCCGAATCTTAAATCAAGTTCAACACAAACACTAATGATAATTTATTGACAAGAAGTGAGATTCAATACACAGCGGCACATTATTCGCTTCAAAAAATACATTACGTCTGCATCACCGAGATCCCATAAACGGGTGCAAACATTAGACAGATAGAAACAAAACCACATGGCACATTTTGTGCCTCGGCAATTTGCTGAATTGCTTGCCGGCTTTCATGCGTATACATGCCGGAAACCGACTTCACTTTGCAATAACTGTAAAATATGAATACACATGTATCACAAGACATCTACTGTGATTAACAGCTATAGGCTTTCCCAATGAACCAATCCTGCATGTTGAGAACACAAATATGAGCAACTATACGACATCGATTTTTCATGTAAACGATGTGGACGAAAAACTTACACATATAGGTTGGCCGAGTTGTTGATAGGTAAGCTAGAAGAATAGCGATTATGATGAAGATTGCAGCGATCTGCATTAGATTAATACATATAATTTGAGCATCTTGTGTTGGACATGATACTTCTTCAGTAAACTAAGCTTTTCTTTAATGAGTGTGCATTAAACGTTACATGTAAATACTGTCAAACATGGTAAACTATAATAAATCATGAGTTTGACACATTATGGATCTTTAAATGGCGTTAAAACTAGTATATTCGTTAAATATACAATAAGAATGAAAAGGACTATATAGCGTACTAGCAAGGGCAGAGCTAGAAATGTAGCATGAAGGGAGCTAAAGTCAAAAAATTATGTTAGAAGGGTGCTAAAATTGGAATTTGTTATTTTTTAAATATAATTTCTAAGGTTGAAAAACAAAAAAATAAATATATCTGGGGGATACTTGAGCTCACCCCAGCCCCCCCTGGCCCCGCCAATGCGTACTAGAATATATTTTAGGCTAAATGAGGCCTTTTTAGAATATTAAGGAAAATTTAGCTTTACATGACACATAAAACAAATTCAAGATGACTTTTCCAAGTATGTTTTTAGGTTTTCTCCTTTAAGAAAATAGGTTTAATAAAGTGTAAGAGGGATGAAAGAGTTGATAAAAAGTTTCTCACGTAAGACCACTAATGATGGGCAAAGAAGGTGGTGAAAACTAACCATGGTTGCATTGTATTGTGGCTTGCTCTGGATAATGTAAGAATTCCTGGTAAAGAAGAAAAAGAATTGTTATAAATTGACGGGGAGTGTTTCTACATTATAGGAGAGTAGAGAGAGAGGGGCAAGGTAACCAACCTTTGGCCTAGAGCTCCAGAGTCCCTGCAAAGTTTCAGGATTTTCTCCAAGTTGTCTTTGGTCTTTCTGGCATTAGGGTCGGCATCGTCAATCTAGAAAGTTCAATAAGACACAGGTTCTTAGCGACAAGTAGATAGAGAAATACAATTACATAAAGGTTAGCTGCCAGCATAAATATTGTGTCCATCTAAGTTTATATTACAACCTGTAACTCGAACATAAAAACCTAACATTCAAAATTTGCCTACTGTAAATGGATAATGGGCATCTGCTAGCACTAAATGGCAAGCATGACTTCAGTAACATGATTGTCAGACACAACACTCTGTTCTTCAATGTATATTTAATGCAAAAACAGAATGGTTGGGACTAAATGGTAGCCATAAATTTAACAAACTCAACATTTAGCAATTTCATATACAAAAAGTAAAGTTTGTTATTACAAAATTATCAGAGATGCTAAATGGTGACACAGAATTCTGAAACTGTTGGATCAACTCGTACCTTTGATTTCAGCATAAGAGAGAAGTCGTAAAAAGCCCCATAAACATCTGACATAGTTTTAGTTCGTTCAATGACTTTTGCAGTTACACCTAGGAGAAGAAACACAAAATGTAAATAATTGATGTCTCCTGCTATTTCAATTGCAATAGACTAAGATGCAACTTAGCTCAAAAATTTGCAATTGTTCAAAGGAGTAAGAACTTATCGTTCTGCAAACTCACACACAATCTACTCTTTTACAAAGTCGTAGGAAGAAAAGCATATGTACGCAATACATATGCAGACTCGCAGAATACTGTGTACTGCCTAAAAATTCTATTATATTCTCTTTAGTTAGTTGACAAAATCATTTGAAGGAATGATTATGTCAGTGTCTGAGCACATATAATGGGCCTTATAAATAATTTCAAAATCAGTGGAAGATGGACTGGGTGATCATCAGTAAGGAGCAGGCCAGCAAAATTCCGCTTCAGATGTTCAATGGAAAATCATTTTTGTCCATTAGTTTGTTCTTTCTTGCAATTATTTATCTTCAACAAGATAAGAAAGCTTTAGAAACTTACCGCGCCTCATCTTCACAACACCTCTGAAGACTTGAATGTTGTTGTAGCACAAAGCTAATGTCCCTATTGCCATGATCTGGTAGTATTATTTGAAATAAAAAGATTAGATATTTACAACTAAAAATATGAAATCGAGGTCAGAGCCAATCCTATATGTAGGATGCATCATGCAAAACCAGCATATTGATTGACACATAAGTTTTCAGATAAATTCAATAGTAGAAACAGTTACTAAAACTTTAGTCCAAAGTCTATATTTTTTATTTCATTTTTGCAATTACAGATAGATGAATGACAAACTGATGCTAAAACTTAGACATGCATACAGTATGAGAACTATAAAACCATGATCCAAAGTATTCTAGCTCATAATCCGCCAATATAATAACGATGCTTCTATGTGAAGGGTTCCCCAAGAACTTTACATAAATAATATATAAAATAAAATAAAAAAACATAAAACAATATCTACCTGCGGAATTGCACAAAAACGAAAGATAGCTGGATTTTGTAAAGCAACCATGTACTTCAGGCAATCTTCAACATGTGTTAAGGCATTTGTAACCATGTCGTTCAGGCAGTGCACTGACTTAATTGAGTTCTCCTCATACTTCAAGTCCTATGAGAACAAAAACAAAAGATACTGATCAGATTGCAATTTACATAGCAGTAAATCTGCTCTGGAGCAACTAAGTTCAATACTTAAAAGATCTGTTAAGATGAAGCTATCAATACCTCAAGTTTGTTAGCATATTTACCCCAAATTTCACGAGGCCAGAACATTCGCGACTTTGGTATCTCATTAATATCCTCCAAATAATCTCTAATAATATTAGTTTTCTGCAATTGTTCAAAGAAGTAACCGAAATTTTAAGAGTTAGATTGCCAGAGATATCTAAATTACAGTGTGTATGCACATAAGGCTGAAAACAACAGATCAGTACCTGAAGAAATAAACCCATGGAGTTGGAGATAGAATCAGATTGCAGATCTTCTTTTCCTGAAGCATGGAATAGCTTTGACAACCCTAGTCCAACAAGTCCAGCCACATAGTGACAATATTCATCATAATCATCAACTGTTTCTACCTGGCGAGAGAAAGAAGTCCAATAGAGTTACAAAACAGTTCTATCAATCAAGCACACACGAAAACAGGAAAGCAACATTTTTGTCAAAGATTCCTGAGTCATGTATTATGTATTTCATAAATTCATTAATGACAACAGAGAGAGTATTGTTGATCATTCCTAGCATTAGAAATTTTTGGGGGGTATGGTAGACCGTTAATTTTCATTTCTAGATTTCATGTGATATGGCACAAAGGCAAGGTACAAATAATTTCACAATTATGTCAAAATAGCTAAGAAACCATGCTAGCATGATATTTCTACCTCCTTGCATATAAATTTTGCCATTCCTTCACCCATTCTCATGGTAATATTCTCAATTGCCTCTTGATAACTGCAAAAGAGAACAGTAATTATCATTCATGCAACAGCAGATTGCATGTGATGTGGAATAATGAACATGAGTGAACATGAGGAGCAGATCAATTTTTTTAAGCAGTTAAGTGGAAATTAGCTTCAACTGCCAGAATAGTGAACATGAGAAATCTCTTCTGTTAACGTTGCATAAAAAATATATATATAATAAATAAGAATATAAACATATAAATTAAAATTTTAAAAATAAAAATTCCTAGTTAAAAAGTACCCTTTTTCAAGCTCCAGAAAAGCGACAGAAACATGATGAAACTCATCCATGAGAACTTTGTACTCCTTTGTACCACCTGCCAAGGATGGATCAGATTTGTATACTATATTCACATGTTATAAAAAAAACTTATAGCATGTTATCTCTTTTGAAACAAAGATGGTAATTACCAAAAAGGACAGCAGTTATAAAATGAAAAACTCACATGAAAAATGCCATTCTGAGTTATATATGTGACGATGAAATGCCTTCAAAATAGGTACTTTAACTTCTGCTGCTATGCTTGTATCATCCTCTGTCAAATTAACAAAAACGCGGAATATAGTAACTTAATCGTCACAGTGGAATAATAACAATTCATAAACACCAGAAGAATGGCAATCGGCATGGACAAAGAAAACTGCATCCTTAAATAGTTAAGATTTCTAAGACTGGTATCTACAGAAAGATCAAAATGGAGCAAATGTATAGGGATTGTATAACTGGCTTAGTCTCTGAGTAATAAGGAGAATCCCCTGGAGAACAAAAGAACATGTTGTTCCTGTAACCAATCAAATGGCATGCTGAGGTTTACGACGGTATAACAGATTCACTTCATGTGAGTTAAGAAAATCTTTGCTCAACCAATATGTTAACTGACAGGCCATAGAGTGTAAAGGTCCATTAAAATTCTCAAAATTATCAGCAGCAACCACAATATAGAAGAGCTTAAAAAATATTTATTTATTTATTTGACCATTACAAAGATGGACATGAGGAGCATTGTTATGAAGAAATCTCACAAAAGCCCTTCCACAGTATAATAAAACAACTAAAAATATACAAACAAGCACATGTTAATAAAAGAGCATACCAACTGTGTCAAGGGCTCGAAGAACCAAATAGAAAATACATACCTGAAAGATTCAAAAAGAGTGCATTAAGATATTATGAGCAAGTTTATAATCAAAAGGACAGACACATTTAGGATTTAACATGTGTACTTGTATGGCTCAAAATGGCTGGTCACATTGAAGCGACATGGTCAATTGACCTTCTAATAAAGTCTATTAATTAGGAAACCATATTCACTATTAGCTTGTGTTCAAGTCCAAGTTAATTTACATAAAAAATCTAAGCATATCATCCTTTCATCCTGAATCTAAGCATCTTGAGATAGCTCGTTTCTAGTCTATAAAAGAGAGGGTCAATCACCTTTAAGAAACACAAAGGTAACTAACAATCTCCTCCATTATATTTTTTTATTTGCAATATACTAAAATTCTAAGCTAATGATATATGAGTAGTTGATTTAGTCACTTAAGTGGTGCAGCTGGTGCTTGACGAGTTGCATCAGCTGAAATAAATCTTAAGCTTGACCTCAGCTTTTCAAATTCGTGTTTCTACAAGAACAAATTTCAAATAAAAAATTTATCCAAAAGATGATAAACTAGCAGGTTTAAATCTATTTTCATCACAATATTAGAGTCTATAAATGTTATAATAATAATTGCAAATTATATACCCCTTTGTTTAACTTCGCAAATACCACGTTAAAGTGTGTAAAAGATAAAACCGAGATCGAACATGAACGCAACATAACTAGTCGAGCTCCAGTTTATGACTACACGAACAGAGCGCGCGCGCGCGCGCGCACCAAATCAAACAAAGAAACAACGGCGTAAATATTTTTATTTTTATTTTGAAGTTGAAAAAAGTCAAATAAACTTACAGCATCACGAAGATCAGTATCGAGCTGCTGAATAACGAGAGCGAAACTTCTGGATACTTTATGAAGCATGGAATAGCAAAATGCCCAGTGCGGCGCCGCTGGGATCTGCTTCTCAGCCTGTCGCGCCGCCAGCTTCAGTTTCACCATCGGATACAAATCCTCCGGATGCTTCAAAATTTCGCGCAAATTCACCATTTCTAGACTGCTGAACACCAAATCTATCAGAAAACCAAAAAGTTCTTCCCTACTGGTTCAAACGTCGAAGCAATTCAAACACAGTTCAGTGAACTGCACCACAACCGCATGATTCGAGCTTACAGAAAAATCACCCAATTAATAACGCACTGAAACAAACTCAAACAGCATTCAGTATTACCTGTGGATTCCGAAAGTTTTTCTATATTCTGAAAATGGATAATCCAGCAACGAGCGAGCGCGAACTTTATACGCGATGTTCGACGACGAATTTTTTGCGTGTTGCTGAAAATGCTGGCACACAGTACGACTTTATATATTTAAATGGGGAGTAATTGAGAGAAAGGACTGCTGTTGAAGTAGTTAGTGCGTGTACTTGGTGTAAATGTGTGGGGTTTGCTGGAAAATTGAAGAGCCTGAAATCTTTGACGAAAGTGTAAGTAGTTACGCTGTTTACCATTTCCTTTCCATTTCCCATTATTAAATAAATAATCTGAATCCGAAATGGCCGGCTGAGGGGTATTCTTGGAATAAAATTAAAATGGTGTTTGGCGGAATTTGGCGGATTTTTTGATACTATTTTCGGAATTATGTGAGCCTTGTTAACTGTTATGTCTATTCTATTTTTGTCGCATGTGATATCTCTTTTTAGTTTTTTATTTTTATTTTTTGTGGATTTGATTCTCTACAATCTTGGTCTAGAATAAATTGTATTAAACCAGACCTTATGTCAGATGTCTTAAGAATTAAAAATTTAAAATTTAAAATAATATTTTTTTTTCAAATGAAATACCACCAACTACTAACAAAATTACAAATATACTATCAAATATTATATTAGATTAAAATATATATATCTCGTAATTCCACTAAAATATAGTCCCTCCATCCATAATAAAATATCTAATTTTGTCAAAAATGGATTTTTAGTAAATGGACCGCCACATTATACTAACTTATTTCACTCGCATTCTATTATAAAACTAATGTATAAAAGTGAGACTCGTATTTCACTAATTTTTTTCACCAATTTTTTTCACCCACTTTCATTTACATTTCTTAAAGCTCATCCTAATTTAAAATCCACTTTCATTTACATTTCTTAAAGCTCATCCTAATTTAAATAAAATAATTTATTGTGAAAGATCTGTAAACTGTAATTAATTTATATTTAAATTAAAAAAACAAGTAAAATTCTCATGCACCGAACTGCTTAAATACTAGTTACATAAAAATCAACGACGTGTGGATATATGATTCATATACATAAACAATCTGGAAGAGTGGGCCCATTTATTGATATGCTGAATAAAAAAATGAAAAAAATAGTTCAATAATTGTTAGTGTTTTTCGTCAAGAAGAATTGTCAAGTGCAAGTAGACCATTTTATAATTGGTGGCTCGTAAATTTGCGTGGCTTCAATTATTATACAATACGTAATTGTCCGGTGCCGATTTTAGATGTTTCTTTTTATATAAAATAAGCGTTACAAATCAATGCGTCGAGAGGTGTTCACACCTTAGGTAAATTCAACTTTATGACCATTCACATCACTACTTGCAATTTATAGAAAGAAAAAAAAAGGAAGTAGCGATGGCAAAAGGATGAATATAACTCAAATAATCAATTTTCTCCAATGAGATTTTGTATACGTGGCAAAGTTGAGGCATCCAAATATTTTTTTTAGCGAGAGGTCTTGGGTTCAAATTATGTTTGCGTACGGTGTATTTTCCTACTTTTATGGTGGTGTAGTTGTCCCGCTTGCATGCGGTGTAGTGCTCCCGATCTCGTGTGATTTAATAATGGTGGTGGAATTGTCCCGCTTACATGTGATATAGTGGTCCCACTCTCATACGGTGCTTATTAAAATGTCTAAATACCACCCAATCCGTCAAAATAAGCTAATAATTTTGAAACAAAGGATAGATAATGGAGTCATCAACTATTACATCTTAATTATGGATATAATTTCTTAACTATCATGACCTATTGATTTATTTGGGAATATACAAATGAAAAATACTATTTGTATAAATAGGGAGGTTTAAGGTTGTATTCTCAATACATTTTCCCTCAACATTTGGCAGTTCATGAACTCTTAAGGGGAGTTACTTTGAATAGTGTGATAGACTGATAAAATATAAAATTTAATATTTACAGAATAAGATGGTCAAATAAGCTCAAATTTAATTAATCCATCAAAATAAATAGTGAGTTAACCTGTACTATTTTTATCAGTCCATTCTATCACTCAAATTAGACGCCCCTTGTTAGATGAGTTCCACCATAAACATTTCACTCTTGTAAAAACTAATAATTAGATTATTTTTTAACAAATAATATTCTTTTAGATAATGTTTTTGTATAATAATTTTTATGTACTGCAATCATGCTTCTTTTTATAATAGGCATGCATCATTACAAAGATTAATGATTTACATAGATTCTTAATTCCTCTACAAAGAAAAGTTTTTATACTTTAAATTCCCATGTCTAATGACTAAAAAAGAAATAATATACTAATATGCCAAAATGCATTAGGTACACTTACATACTTGAATAGAGTATGAAATCATGTGCGTCTATACTTAACATTTCAATTATAGTTTTGGGGTTCATTGATAAAACATCCGATGCACATAATTAGGCCGGTCAAGTATTTCATTCAAATATCTGTAACGAAGGTGGAAAAAAAACTAAAAATATATAGACTCCATATAAGATGGGCACAAAGTTGTGCAGCATAATAATTCTTTATATATTATATTCTGGAAAATCGTATATTATGTCGGTCTTTTTGGGTTATTTAATCATGGTCTATTTCACCAGGGTCCAGGGACGGATCTAGATGGAGTCGCGCAGGGTCGGCCGACTCCACTGTCGGCGTACGAGTACCAAAAATTTCTATTAAATTTTGGTCTTTCGAGCCGCCGTCGACCTCACATACAACAGTTCCGACCCCACAAATTTTGTTTACTAAATCCGTTGCGGCTAGGGTCAATGGCGGCAATCTCTCTCTATCACCTTACATTTATTTAGTTGAGAAATACTGTGAAATCTCACAGCTTGTACTTGGAATGTTCATGTCATTAATTTGATGATATATTACTCAATTTGTGTAGTATTTCTTATTTCAAAGGAGTGTGTCACTAAGGTTAATCTTAGCTTACATTTTATTTCACAAAACATTGTACACACTAGTCGATAAGTGTGAACAAAAAAACCAAGTATATCGAACGATCATCATATTCTAAATTAATATTTAAAGCTTAATAAATATTTTCAAATTTTACATGGCTCGTATTATTGGTTATTGGGAGTAATTAATTAGAAGGTTAATTAAGGTCTCTTGATTTACTTATGTTTTAATCAAGGTTATTAATATGATAATTATGTGATTTTCTGTCTCTTTGATTTAATTCGATACATTAACTTATATGCAAGAAGCCCTATCAAAAAACGTTGAATTTTCATGGATTAAGAAATATAATAAAATTATTATTATTATTATTATTATTATTATTATTATTATTATTTTTATTATTATTATTATTATCTGTCAATTGTTGTAAGTCCTCCTCGAAGACAAAGGGAGCTGGCCAAGTTGGACTCAAGCCTATTAAGTGCAATGTTATCATCCATTTCACACTTCTCACCGATTTAATAATGGACAAATTGCCCATTAATTGTTTATTTAAGTCAAAAACTTTTTTGTTTTTCGAACTTGCATAACAAAATTAATACTTTTTGTGGAATGTACCAATACTTATTTATAAATAAATGACACTAGTATATGCGTGTTCTCACCTAATTAAATAGTATTTTTAAATAATAAATTATATATATATATATAATCCAACTATGCATTATCTCCTAAAAAATACTAAGGATTCAAATTCTCATGAATTTCGTCATGGAGATCGTCACATGTTACTTCACCAATGAACCACACCTTCCGTTGGTTACTCTCGTATTAATCTATTTAATTTAATAATTCAATGTGCATTAAGAGATTAGTTTAATCAAATCAATGTTATAAACCATAATTATTCATAACAGTTTTTTTTTTAAGAGAATCAATAATGATTTTTCATTTATTTTCGTGATGATTCGAACTCCCAATTTATTGATGGGAGACAAAACATCTTACCAACTAAAACTTTACACTTCCTACTTTATCTACAAATTATTAATACCGAAGACTAATAAGCTCCATGTTTGGTAGATCTCATTAAATGCGAGGTACAGTCACGAGTCAATTTGATAAGGTCCACTTAGACTCTCAACACATCAAAACCATCACAAACTAAATATTGATCATATCAGTGGCGCAGATAAGAAATTACGTAGGAGGGCAAAAATATATATAGGGGTATTTTCAAATTTTAAGAAAAAGTATTTAATGAATATATTAAAATATATAAATTTACAACAAATTATATATATATGAATTTTTTTTTGAAGAGCATTTGCCTCTCCTCCTGCCACTATGTTGGCTCCGCCCCTGAGTCAGACGAATTTCATTTGATTATAAAGTCCAAAATAAATAAATTGAGAAACAATATAAATATGTTATGTAGTTCAAAAGTCAACAAAAAATATTTAATGTCAAAAAATATTAAGACATAAATATGTTCGTACAAAAGGTGACGTATTTGCATTTGATATAGTTATGATTTATGAAGCCAAAAAATAAAATATAGCAATTTGGGATCAATGCAATCGTAAGTTCAATGGATTAGCAACACAACAATATATCTAAAAAAATGTAGCAACATCCGTTGAAACTAGCTACATAGTCAATCGATAAGCTATCTATGAATATGTTAAAGCAAAATTGCATACTTATTAAACAGAAAATGATTTTAGTAATCAACCATAATTCATTATCTAAATTGGTTTATTATGACAATGATTTAGGGTAAAACAAAAACCAACAGTAGTCTTTAATAATGTTTTTTTATAACAATTAAAATACTATACTATACGAGATCAGGACCACACTACATTGTGTCTTAACTTTGCCACTTAAACCAAGCCTCATTGGCAACCGTAGTCTTTTATGGTAAATTATCTTAAATTGCATCGAGCTAAAAAATCATTTTATTTTTTAAAACAATTTATGGTATTTAATTTTAAGATACATGCTAGTATGTATATAGAAATAATCGAGATTATTTATAATTTTATAGGCCCTTAATAATTTTTTTCTTTTTTTTCTTTTGAGGAAATACAGAAAGAACTTTTCATTGGCCCAAAGGCTGGGTACGTCTACGGCCCTCGCTCTACTGGGCCTCTTTAATCTTTAATTTTGTATTTTGAACCATTTGTTATTGTATTTTTTTACTCCAGTTAGATTTTGTAATTATACATGAAATCATAAGTTCTATGTTTTTTATGTAATTCTTAATAATAATAAAAAAAAACTTTATTGAAGAATTACTCACTTTCACATAGCCAGCTCATGCACACCAAACGACTTGAACTCATACTAATTAGAGGAAAAACGTATTACTAACTAAAATATATTTTATCTTCAAATAATGAATTAATTGTATTGTTGATGCTGAAATATTTTATATTGCTGTGTACTTCATTCTTCGCGATGACAAGAGAATTCTTTATTGATCACTTGTTGTATTAATTATATTTAATGTTTTCGGAAGTTGTATATTTTTTTATATTCTTCCAAATTATAAATCATCAATGATTAATAGAATTTCTATCTTTACAATATTTTAATTTATCCTAAATCAAATTTCTTAAAGTTTGACTCACCCCAAGGGTTTTTATCTTTTACCTAAATCTTGAGCATGTGATTGCAATCAAAGCTAATTATAGATACAGCTCATTTCATTTGTAGCACATAACCTTCAATCCGTAATATCCATTCCACACATGTCATTCCATATCCCAATTGAAAATTTTAAATAATTTTGATAGTAACAAGATCAAAATACGATTCAAGGATTAATCATTATATATTTACCTTCTGTATATTAATATCTTTCACTTAAAATTAATGCTTATACTTTATATGCGAGCAATACATATATGTTACAGGCGCATGTCTGTAGGAAAAATCATTTTTGAAATCTGAACGAGTAAATCAAAATCAAATCTACTTAATTTTATTTGATCCCGATTTTGTGGTTTACGATTTGCGTGTAAGAGGGTTTGTGCTGTGCGTATGTCAGAGAAAGAGGGGGAGAGAGAGAGAGGGTAGATGTTCGTCGTGTGTGTGAGTGTGTGTGTGTGTGTGTGAGAGAGAGAGAGGGAGGGAGGGAGGGAGGGAGAGAGAGAGAGTGAATAGAAAACTAGGAATGGCTGCTTACTGCAGACTGCAAATGATGATGAACCATTTTCCTCTACCTGACTAATAATTACGTCATTAGCACCGAGGGCATATATTAATCAATAAAATGGAGTACGCACAGTCTTTTTTTAGATAGGAAATTGAAAAATCCTCATAAACTAAAACTAAAACTAAAACATTCACCTCAAAGTTCAAATTAATGATATGAAAATTGTAATTAATTGGCGGTATGAAAATTAATGATACCGAAAGTGTTGGGCATTGTGTACTTAAATAATACTCATGATAGAGTTGGATTAATAATTTAATATGATCACATATTAATCATTAAATTTAAATTTCTAAGTAACATTACGCTTTATATATATTCTTCCCAATTATAAATCAACAGTAGCTAATATGGAATCTATGTCTCACCAATAATTAACAAACATTCATCGTTTTCGCAACTAAATCAGATTTCTGTATAGTGCGACTGACCCAGGGTTTCCTTTTTCTTCTTTTTTGTAAAAACTAAATCTTGCTTATGTGGTTGCAATTTGTCGAGCTAATTGCAGTATTTGCAGATTTGGATAAAACATGTGCAAACATCAATCATTTGGACATGACTATGAGACGAAAATATTGCGAGTAGAGCAGATAAACTTTCCACTAGCTTTAGCAGTTAGCACGAGTCTGAAATACAAATAGGTTTCTGGGTTTCTAGTACGAAGGAGATTACGGTTATACGAGATTTACGCCCGCGTAGAGAGAGAGAGAGAGAGAGAGTTTTGTAGAATGTAAAGTGTGTATGTGTGTGTGAGGAAGAGAGAGAAAAGAGTGGCTAGAAAACTAGGACACTGCAGACTGCAAAGCGTAAAAACAATCGAAGCAGCAGCTCATAATGATGAAATCTAAAAGCCAGGTCATTATACTACTAGTATTTTCAGAAAATTATATATTCCTTTCACTATTAATAATGTTCTAAAATTATTTTATTTATTATGTCAAATCTAAAAAGATGATTAAAAATTATTTTATAAATTATCTATTTAATTTATAGCCACAAAAACTATATCCGACTTTTGATATATTATTAATGAAACAGAATACTAATTAACATTTTTTATATCCTATAACACTTATTGAATGACACATATTTGAATTGAGGAAAATATCATAAATAATACTCCATCTATCCTCAGAGAGTGTCATACTTTATAAGTAATACGAGTTTTAATACAAAGTGTTTTTAAATAAAGAAAAGAGTGATCATGAAATTTAATACTAAATGTTTTTATACTATATAATCACTTCTATTAAGCATCTTCTAGGAGTGCTTTTTTGTTAAATAATCAGTGATCATGAAATTTAATTATAAAGATCGAGTATTCTAAAATAAAAGTGCTACGCTCTTTATAATCATCTAAAAAGACAATTATTGAATACTTTTTTTAAAAAATAAGATAATTTTTTTATATAAATACTAATAGTCTCTGATCTTCTTTCCAAGAAAATATAGAGGTTTCATTTTATAGCTAAGTTTAATGGGACTACACATGTACAAACAGTCCAGTCTCAGTCTGTCTAGATTTGCAGCATAAGATGAATATATATAGAAAGGAAAAATCTTGCCCAAAGCGACAAAAAAGAACACAAGGAAATATTCTTTCATTACCAAAACAGACGCATACAGAGATTACATAAAACACAAGAAAAATAGCAAACCCTAATATATAAATCAAAGAGGTCGACCTCACCACCTGCCATGTCATCAGCGCAGGTGCCCAAATCCACGTCCTTTTCTTCCCCCAACATATGCAACACTGGAAGTGGTTTCAAACAGAACCCTAAAATTGGCTTACTTCCACATTTTCCTATTTCCTCAACAAATAGTATGATTCAAGAGTTTTGCCACAACTTGGAAAAATGGGCAGAACTCAAAACATGTACACCAATACCTTAAAACTAGGGGAACAACTAACTTGATTGCAAATCAAATCACAAACTTCCACTCATTTTGCACTTTTTAACGCTATCTTTTGTTCTCTTAACACGATAAAGGTGATGATTCCAGCCCTAGTTGTGGCCCGAGAACTAGGGCCGGAATCATCACCACTGTGCTAGAAATGAAAGACCATATGAAATTTGCAAAATGAGTAATTACTTAGCCGATTTAAGTTGCCATTAAGGTTAGAAACAATGTTGCATACTCATCAATCAAGAGAAGGGCAAATCTAGTGAAAAGATGGTTATCCAATCTTTTACCGATCTGCCCCTCTCAAGATTTTTAGGAAGCAACAACAAAAGGCACACGCAACGAGGAAACAGATTTGAGTAGTATCTAATTATGAACAGACCAACCAGGTTTTAGCCTAATGATTCATATACCGCGCGCGGTCACCAACGGGCAGCCGGTCGCCGGTTTCCGACGACGGTCAGCTCAACGGGCTGCCCGAAGCCATCCCTTGCCGGGCTGAAGCACACCGGTAGATACTCATCGGTTTCACACTCGAACATTGACTCCGAAAAATGGCTCACTAGCTCTTCCTTGCCCTATACATATATATACAAAAATTTCTCACAATTCTTATATATTTTGGTTTTGATTTTGATATTAAATTTTATATGGTACCTGGATTTTGGCGCAGACAATCTCGATTCCTTTTTTCCATTTCAATCCGTGAAGAAAATCCCAATTTGTGAGGTGGATGTTGTCGTAGAATTTCCACACAGCTCTAGAGCTGGTGAAGTTCACAAATGCGAAACCTCTGCTTTTCCTAGTCCTTTTTTTTGTCATAATAAAAACTTTAAATCAGTGATTATGTCCGAATCGTATACAGAATCATGTGTTTCACACAGCATATAAGCAATATTTTTTCTATTTTAGTGAAAAAATATACATGTCCAAGAGTAAATAAATAAACCTAGCTAGTTCTTGAAGCATAGATTTACATACCTAAAATCAACGGGCAAGTATAAGAAATCGTAAGCATAGGGCATGGGAGCTTCTTCTCTCGATGTGGCGTCATTTCTAGCCTTCTGGTTTTCCCGCAGGCAGAAGCCATCAAGCATACCGATCAGCTCTTTACGACTAGAGAGAGAGAGAGAGAGAGTACAGACAAAGATTGCAATAAAACCCCTCCAAGAAAAAAGAAAAAAGCGGAAGTGCTTTGTAGTACAAACCGGCAATCGTAGGGGATGTTCTTGATCATTATAGTTGTGGCCTCTTGCTCACGTTTGAGAGGCATGATTTGGTGCCTATTTTCCACATTGTGCATGCTCCGTTTAGAAAATTGCTCTTGTCTATCTCCCCCTCTCACAAACCCTCTTCTCTCTCTCCCAAACACTCTCCCTCTTCCCCGCCGCGTGTAGCCTCTCCATAGTTGGGTATTCCGAGCTGCCGGCGGCGGCGGCGGCGGCGGGGTTCTGGAGACTTGATTTTGAGGGGTGGCGCGGTAGGTGGAGTAAGTGGTGGGGTGAAATTGTTGTTGCGTCTTGTGCGAGGTTGTGGGTAGGTATGTGAGGATTTGATGTGGTAAGAGAGACGGAGATGATGGCGGCGAGCGGCGGGCAGTGTAGAGCGGCGGCGGGAGGAAGAAAGGCGCCGTGGCGTGTGGGGAAGGAGTGGTTCCGGATGGTATAGGGTAGTATTCCGGTGCCAAAGGGTTGAGCTTTTTTGTAGTTTGAGGTGTCATGGTATGGGGGAGAGAGAGGGGGGTGGGAAGAGAGAGGGAGACGATTAAAAGGATTTGTTTGGGCTTGGGGAGTAATATAAGCCCTTGTAATCTTATTTACTAGTTTATTGTTTTAATGATTTTTATTTATTATTATTTTAGTAGTTTTTTCACGTCTACATTTGATCTCACCATATTTTGTATCGACGAGCCTAACGAATTTATTAATTTTCCGATTTGTTAAATACAATATTAATTGAATTTCGCATCTGATTCTAAATGGAAAACTTGAAAAACGAAAACTATGTTGTATTGTACGTAGAAAGACCGCCAGCCGCCTTAATATATCATATGTAAATCAAGTGAAGCATTAATTGTTTTGCTCTAAATTTAATTACTGTGTACAATCATTCATATAATGATTCACTAAAGCTTAAAGGTTAATTAGGTTAGAGTTCAAGGATTTAATGATGCATTTTGCCTAGTTTGTATAAATAAAGAGGGAATTGAACTGGATTGTGTATGCAGTTTAATTTATTTCCGTACATTATAATTTATGTGAATGTATGTATATAGTTGCTAACAGTAACAAGCAGCAACGAGACTTACAGCAAGATTATTATTAAAAAAAATAATAATAATAACACACGCTTTCTAGCATTATATGATTGAACTGAATTTTATAAATAAATAGAAATCACTTTCTAGTGGATAAATAATATTATTAGAGGTCCCAACATGCAAAAATGTACATTTTTTCTGTAAATATAAAGTATTTGTAAAGTTGAGATATAAAGTAGATTAGATGATTATATTCTAAAAGAAAAATAGTATACTTCTTATGAACGCTGAATAGGGCAATTATTATATAATTTTCCTGTATCGAAGAGCAGTATCCTACATATTGTGGCTCAATTTGGTAGGTTGGGTGAGATTAGCTTAGATAGATAAAATTAACTACTAATAATATTAATAAAGTGTGATAAATTTTCATATTTGGGCTTTTGGCAGAATAAAATTAAAGCACAAAATTTGTTTATGTGTTGTTTGGTAAATGTGAAAGCAAAACATGTTAAAGAGAGTATTCACAAAAATAGCTTCATAAATTACTTGTTTAATCTCCTCATATCCTCTTTTTTTACACAATTTGCCTCATAAACATCCTGCTCTTCCAACGGCTTTCAGCCTTAAATCAATTGAAGGCTGAAGACTGTGGCTTAGGGCAAGAAGTGATTGAATTTTTATTGCTTAAATAATGAGTAGCCATCTGATTTCGTGCAACAACATGATATTGCCATTTTTGTCCGAGAAACTCCATATTTCGTATGTGTATATGTAGTTAAGTAGGAATTTATCTATATCTCCGCATGTTGATGTGGAGTTCCTAGGCTCATATATAATTTATTTTAGTACGCACTATCACTTAAATCATTAAATTAAATTGAGAAAGCCAAAAACATCATTAAATTTGTTGGACTGCGAGGAGGCTGGCCGCGGTACGTCGGCCGCGGCGGCGGGCTATTTTGGAGGCTGGCTCTGACATCGTTGAGGCTCGAGGAGACTGTAGAACGCGTTCGCGATTGTTCGGATTCTGGAGCGTCGTCGCGATCGGAGGAGGATGAGAAATGGCGGAGGGGGTAAGGATAGGGACGAGCGCTGAAGTGGATGGTGGGGCGGAGATGGAGGAGGGGTTTGGTGACGGCGGCGGATTTGATGACGGTGGCGGCGTTTAAGAGGGTTTAAGGGGTTAGGGTTCTGGCGGATCCAGCTACGGATGCGACTCCGATTAATTAACCGTTACGACCTAGGCTTCGCAATTTCAGGCTCCATTTCTAATTTCTAATGTTACTAGGCTTTAATGATTGTTGTGAAATTATAAATGCTACATTCAATATTCTTCTAAGTTTCATTAAATAGAGATACTTCCGCTAAAACAATACTAGTATAATTTACAAAAGTAAAAGATAAATTAATAGTACTAGCTTGCATCCAATCAAAAAGTAATAGTAATAATTTACATACTAAATAAATGCACAAAAGAACCTTTTCCTCTTAATTTTACTTTTACTTTTTCTTTGGGATGACTAATATTTCATCTGTCTCGTTAATGATATGCATTTTTTTTAAATCGTCTCATATTATATAACACGTTTCCTTTTCAAAACACACTTATTACTTACAAAATTTTAAATAATATATATATTCAACACACCATTTTACATATTTTCCAACTCTCCTAAACATTTGTGCGCAAAAGAAACACGGCCGTCCCTTTTCCATTCTGCCAAATGAACCCTCACTTCCCGCAGCGAGCTTGCCATTCATCTTCAATTAAGCTCAAAAGCTATTGTGTTTAACAAGTAAATGTCCATAAAATAAATTTGCAAGTAATAAACTGCACACGGCAGTTATATATCAGCTTTATATATATACGTGAATGCACTCATATGAAACACAAGCATAACGTGAAACTTCCGAAATACACACGTACAATCTCTTGTTTGTTTTCTTTATTACGAAGATAGTGCCGTGGACAAATACTACGACTTTTCCGTTCGTGATAATAGGCTTGATTAGTCGTGGACAATAATACGACTTTCGCGTTCGTGATAACGGGCTTGATCAACATATCTAAAATTCGTCGTGCACAACGATCCGATAAATTTCGATAACTTCATTTACATTCCTCAAATCGTATACATATTCGTACGTATTATCCATCAAAATTAAACGACATTCAATTTTGATTCCTTTTTTTTTGCGGTTTTATTAATTTTTGCATATTCTGATAGCATGTGGAGTTCGTAGGCTTATATAATAATATAATTATCGTACTATGCACTCACTTAAATAATTAAATTAAATTAAAAATGCACAGAAAATGATTGAACTAAACGACGTTCCATTTCGCTTCCTTTTATTTCTTTTTGCGGTTTTATTCATTCCGCATATTCTGATAGAAATAGATGACTGCGAATAAAAGAAAATTATAGTTTCACCGCCCAAAAAACGTAAGCACTTGCGGTGATTGACAGCTGAAATCTTAGCAATAATTACTAAATTTATATTTCTTTTAAAAGTAGTAACTTTTTTTTGAAGAAAAAAATTCCTGCAGTGGTAAATTAAAAAAAAAAAAAAAACTTGCAGTGGTACAGTTGTTATTTGTTTTTTTAATGATTCCACATTGAATTCGTTCATCTTAAAAGCTGATTACATTATTTTCTGGTATTTATACTATACATATCGAATATAATTAATTGAAGCCGAACGTTTTTTTTTTTTTTACCATTTTAAGATAATCAATAATAATTTTTCATTTACCTCTACAGTGACAAACCCAATATTTTAATTATATTATAAAATATTAATATTTATTTTGATATTGGATTTCACATATAGACATTTCGTTTGATGTAAAAGATATATTTTCATTTTAAAGTTTTATTGACTTAAAAAGATAGATTATTTATTAGTACAATATGTGAAGGATTAAAACTATGAATTTACTATAGAATATTGAAACTATCAATCTAGTAAAAGCTCAAATAATCACTTATTCATATTATTTTTTACTCTTACTTACTACATTATTCTCTCTAAACATGGCATGGCCGGTTTGTTGTCTGTGAGGGCAAAAAATGACATGGGCTTCAGATGCTCTTCGGGCCCAATGCGTCAGTACTATTCAAAAGTCAATAACCCATTACAAATACATTTTAATATAAATATAAATTATTCTACATATGTAAAGATCAAATGAAAAGGTCCTTAAGAATATAAACTAATATAAATTAAAAAATATCATACAAATTTTAAACCATATATTTAATGAGTTAGCAAATTTCGAGAACCATTCATTTATGGGGATGAGTTGTTCACTTACGAGTATTGATGGACATCTGTAGAAAATTAAATCATTCAACTGTAATATTAAATTAAATATGAAAATATATTTGCAATGAGCGTTTCAAAAATATAATAAAAAATAAGGTTTATTTTTAAATCGTAGCTCGAATTTTGACCAAATTTTGTAATCTAAATTCATAAATACTATTTTTAGGTGAGCTTTTCGAGATTTTTTTATTTAAATATTTTTTAGACTTTTTGCTAATGGTCTTAAAAAGTATTTTTTTGATTTAATTGTTATAATAGTGACCATATATAATTTCAAAAAAAAAAATTTATTATCAAATATAATTATGTGTAGCATCCAATATTTATTTTTTAAATATAATAATAAAGGAAAAATTATATCATCCCTTGTAATTTGGTCTGGTCCCAACAAAAAATAATGATTTCTGTTTCTGACATTGTTAAGGTGAGGATTTTTCTCATGTGGCGTAGGTTTCGCTGGTGATAATAGGTTTGCCATCCGACTTTAAGATGACGACGACTCAATGAGGCATGTCAGCTTTTAAGTGTGATTAAGTTATATTAATTTTCATTAATTAATTTTAATTCGATTGTAACTAAAATCTGCCTATGATTTAACTACACCCTATTTATCGAATAATTATGGTGGTCGCATTCAACGTCCATTCTCACCTCTAATTGTCCGTATTATGTTTTCGTGACAATATTATATA
>JAYDZE010564971.1:0-12352 GCA_034509125.1 Monilaria moniliformis
ATAGCAAGTAAGATGTACATGTCATCAACAATTTTTCACTATCTATTTATAAATCATTTGAATTTTATATAAATTTATAGATTTGATTTATTTTGTAAGTTTTTATTTTATTTTGTCTAGTACTTATAAATTATCAAAATCGAAGTTGGGCGGACAGTGTTAGAAATTTTAGTTCCCATGATTGGGCGCATAGGATACACTATACAAAAATATTTTGTTATTGATTAAAACAATAATTACAACAATTAATTCCAAAAAAGAAAAAAAAAACAATCGGGAAATCGGGTACCCGACTGCCCGGGTATGGGTACCCGTTTCGGGTATGCGGGTACCCGAAAGTGCGTTCGGGTCGGGAATCGGGTAATTATTTTTGGGCATTTTCGGGTGCGGGTACCCGATAATTTGGGTCGGGTACCCGATTGCCCAGCCCTCTCTTGCGTGCACAGCCCCAAAAAAATGTTAAAATATAAATACATGCAACAGTGGTTTTCCTAAATTTTGGGCTATATTGTATCATTGGCTACTTAACAGGCCCAAATTGCTACACGCAGGCCCTCGATTAGCCTTTGCGTCTGAATGCAAAACTTTAGGATAATTTTCTAATGCAAATTTTGTGCATATAAGGTCCACATTTAACTTTATGTAGAAAAATTATGAAATTTGGACTCTCTCTCTCTCTATCATAAGTAGCAAACACACACACGCACACACAACAGAAAAGTAAAAAAATTGAGGTTGGACCATAGAATATTTATTTAATAAGAAAGTGTGATCTCCGCTCTAAAATTCACTTTTGGAAACTTTGATGATAGACCCTTTAGATGATGTATCAAGTGTTATATAAAGAAACAGAATAGCAAAACCAACAGCTGCAGTTTCGGTTCTGTTTTATTTCCAATTAAAATCCAAGCAACCAATATTTTAAACATTAATTAGTTTTGGTTTATGCCAAAAACTTAAACTGGATCACTTAGAACGCCGTTAACAACTGATAGGATATGGCTCAAGCTATAGGCCCAACATAAGTGGGCCTTGGAGCAAAGCTCGGCCCACTAGAAGTTCGGCCCAGACGCCAATAGCTCGGCCCCCAAGAAATGCCCAACAGCTCGGCCCATGAAAACTCTATAAATAGAGGCTAGGGGCAGAGAGAGAGGGACAGATTTTCTGAGAGTTGTAATTGTAATACACTTTTAAGTTGCAAATATACTCTTACGCTTTGAGCATTGGACGTAGATCTAATTAACGATCGAACCACGTTAAATCCTCGTGTTCTTACTCTAAATTTCAGCTCGTATTACTGTTAATTAATCCCCAAAAACAAGATCGATCAACAACTTAACAACAAACATCACCTAAAAATTGTATTCGTCATTTTTTAATTTGCTTTTACCTTTTAAATTATTCCAAAAATATATTCATAGGTTTATTAGAGTATATTAAGTGTCAGACTGCCGTATGTTCATTCATATACACGTTTCTTTAATTTGTAATAGATATTACGGAATATAATTTGTTTTCACCCCAAACACAGCGATACAAAACCCCGCTGCTTCTCCCCCACAATTCCCTTCATATCTCCTTTCCCTTCTTCCAAATCACGCTCGCCTCCGACCACCCGCCACCCACCAGCACCGCCACTTACCAAGTGTTTTATTTCCATTTACCTCCTACAGTCTAAACTAGCAAAGTCTTCCTGCCCCGCCCGTCCGCCGCCTCAACTAATTGAATTACATTTCTGTTACTTGTTTCTAGTGGAATTGACTAAAATTATCATCCCTGAATTATCCGACGTCAAAAAACAGTATTTTGATTTTACTTCATTTTCATGAATCAATTTACGTTTCATTATTATATGTGAGGTATTTAGGTTTTATTTAAGATATTTTCATGGATATAATGTTGTGAACAAGTTCAAACTTGCACTTCTTTTCACGAATCACTAATAGTATTCGGTGTTTGTCGTCGTTTATGTAGAGTTTGAATTGTCTTATTTCAAGCATTATATTCGTATAGTTATTTTTACCTGTGTTAAAATCTCTATTGATAATTGATTGATTGTGGTTCTTCACGCAATGTGTCCATAGATAAGCAAGTAGGCAGACCTTGATAGTTTGCTGATCAAAATTGATTAAGCGAATACGAGTTTGTGTGTCAAAATAATTCATCATTTGATTGCTCTAGTTGTGGAGCGAGCTAGTTCTCTATTTCCAGTTTTATTTATAACCATCACATTGTCTTCACCAGGATGAAGTAACTATGCTAAATAATGAATTATTGAACAGTATAGGAATGGGGATGGAAGATGACGATCCTGTTATCTCAGAGTCTGAATCAGAATCAGAAGAAGAGAAATTAAGTGAGCCTTCAAAGACTGCTGTTTACAACGAAGCTGGTTTGCTTCATAAACTCGTAGACATCAGCTGGCCCGAAAGTGCTGACTGGATACACAGGCTCTGAGTTGACATCGATCGGGAGCAAGTAGTGAATGTGAATGATGACCTCAGCTTGGGAGCTTGCTTTCTATATGCAGGCGCTTGAGGAGTCGAGGCAGGCATTGGTGCAGTTCCATTCAACGGATCTGCCCTTCCTCAGGCCTTCCGACAAGGTGAAGGGCTGCCTCTTGGCAGAGAAGACGAGGGTCGAGGAGGCTGAGGCGAGAAGGAAGGTGAGGGATAACAAGAAGATAGCCCAGGAGATACAGGTGCAGAAGCATAAGGAAAGGGCTAATTAGAAGAAAGACGAAATATAATCTGTCAGGGACTGGAGGAAACAGAGGAAGCAGAGCGGGTATGCTGCTGAAGACAAAAATGGTGACCTTAGTTTGGCTTCTGAAGACGGGAAAGCGTTTCAGAGATCGAGTAAGGAGAGGCCCGGAGTGGCACCTGGAGGCCGCTCGGGGGGGTAAGGCGAGACATGGTGGTGTGAAGGGAAAGAAAGGGTTCGATAAAAAGATGAAGAGAAGAGAATGTAGAGATTCAAAATATGGATTTGGAGGGAAGAAAGGATTGAAGAAGCAAAATACGGGCCTGAGACCACCAATGATTTTAGATGTCATGGTTAGAGGTGTCCATGGAATTGTAACTGGACCGGACCGGCAGGTAACTTGGCGGTTTTGGTTTTGAACCGGTAACTGGCGGTTTTGGTTCCGATTTAAAATCGCTGGTTTTTGGCTAGTTTTGGATGGTTCTAGTTCCGATTCGGCAATTTCTCGATTATTTTTTAATTTCTATATAATGAAAATAAATAATTGAACATAATATTTGACTATATAAAAATAGTATATGATAATTAAATATAAAATAATAAGAATAGTAATAAGTAAAAGAAAGAAAATGAATGCATTGATAATTTGATATTGATTTAATAATAGAATAATTACAAATTACAATACAAAATTTAAATAATAAACAAACTCCTAAGTTTCTAATAAAAATGATTATAAATTTACAATTATATTACAACTGCCAACGAAAATAGAAAAAATTTAAGAGTCAATAACTTGCTACTAGATATTATCAATGTTATATAATTTATAATGTCTCATGGGAAGCTATCGACACTTGTATTTTTTCTATTTTTATAAGAATCCACCCAAAAATAGAATTGAACCAACTGTGATAAGAGGACAATCGTACAATATGGAAGTTTGTAATTTCTAGGAATGACGACGGGTTGGCTCATGCAACGGTAGAGGTTGACGCTCATAGTATCGTGTTTGCACGACCCATGAACATCTGCGGTTGCATGTGTCAACATGTCTTTGTGCATAGAATCACGAACTTCTGCATTACACGATCAATTGTGTTTCTATCATAGTTGGTTTAAATCTGTTTTTTGGTGGATTGGGCATATTAACTAAGGATCGTTAATCACCCTGGAGACGTTGAGCATTTGAGAGTCCATTTGAATTGATAATTGAACCAAAAGCGTAAGAAGGGGAACATACAATGCAAAAACTAGTGATTTCTAAACACAAGGACAAATTGACTTATGCAATGGTGGAGGTTGACATCCACGGCGTCATGCTGCTCGAGGCCATGAGCCTCAACCTCCATCATTTTAAATATCAACATGTTTCTGTGTTTAGATACCGTTGGTTGAATTCTCATTTTCGGTGGATTCTCAATCACTCAACGTCTCCAGATGACTGACAATCATTGTGACAAGTTTAGCAAAGAAGGAACTACTCAGGAACATCATATATGGTAAGCTCGAGACAATAATAATGTGCACAAAATTGGAATAGAACTTTTATAACTCAAGAGAAATTGAAGTAGAAGAGAGAATAGTGACGCAGTCGTCATTTGTACACTCAAATAAATTTATAGTCTATGCCCAGGACTATATAGTTAGCAGTAAAAACAATGTCAATCTACATGGAATCGATTTGTGTCTTCTCCTTGTCTCTCTGGATGGTACCAAAATGGTTTGGAGATTGTGGTAACAGTAACCGTGTTGAGCAATACGAGAAAATAAAGTAACTGAAACTAAACAGGAAGATTGAAATAACGAAAGTATCTGGTCTGGACTTAACATATTGATTATGAACTCTTATTCGGTCATTGGTGCACATTTTACTACTTATTCATGTCATTAGTTTTGGTCAAGGAATGTCGAAATCCCTTTTCAAGCGCCACGCTCCAACAAACTTCCCTCTTATCTATCCTTTCATATTAGAGTTATTTACACCATGCTTTGGTTAATACACTCTATTTCAGAATTATCATCCGCTGTATTGCCCGGAGAGCATTCAAACTACATAGAGCCAGAAATGAATTCATACATATGCACTTGTCAACATACACTTCCTGACCGCATCAGTCTATCTATCTCAATTGCGGATATGGATCATACACCTTATTGGTTTGATCTATTTATACTTAGTTTGCCTAGATCATATTGGAATCAAACCTAATACTTTCATAACACTAACATGCAGATAACACTATCCAAATTAGATTTCACGAATCTGTCGATTCATATTCAATACGTCGTTGCTCAAACCAGGCTAATAAACTTAGCTAGACATAATTAACTAAAGGAAGACAACGAAAATAAAGAAAACCATAATAGAAAGAAAAGAACATACTAAATTGAAAACCAAAAATAGTATCGGCAATACATGCCAATAAAACACAAGTAGAAAATAAAATAGTTTGCCCGTAGGACTTATTTGTTCCTCACAATCACTCAAAGCAAAAAATTATACTAAAAACTAGGGGGGAGGGGAACTCTCCTTGGTGAAGAAGATCTCCTCTTCTTATATAGGCGTCTGCATGGGGTTTGGGGGAAAATCCAACCCATTGTAGGCTTGGATCTAGAGTTGCCTACAAGATTATGCATCCTTATCCTTTCATTCTTCATCGTTTGCACCTAGATCACTTTCCTGATCTCCAAGATCTTTGGAAGATTTTAATCTATTCGGATAAGGAAGGTTTGATCTCGGTTTCTTATCCATTTCTTGAGATAAGATTGACTCCTTATGCCCCACAACGCCTCCTCCGTCCTCAGTTCACCTTTAGTTTTGCCCTCATCATTTGCCCAAATTTGAATCTCGTGTGGTACAGTGATTTGGCAGACGCTCTACGGTGATTTGGCCGGCACCCACTGGTTCCATCTTTTACCTCTTTCGCAAAATGCAGTCTGGCTCTGTCCCAATCGGTACTTGCTCTGCCCAGAGCGATCATGTTGACCAAAGTGTCATCCCAAACATAAAAGCAAACTAAATCAAAACAAGATTCGATCTAGACACCTAAACAAGACACGAAAAAAGCACAAAAAATGGACTTATCAAAGAGTTATTGTTAATATAAGAGTTGAGACTTGAGACTTGAGAGAGTTTTGTTATGTGATCACATGTGATAATATGATTATGAGAAAGGCTGATGGATAATTGGAGATTAGGTTGGGTATTTTTGGGTAAAAAGAGTTAAGAGTGTGTGTGAGTGTGATTTGAGAATAAGGGGGTAGATATTTATAGATGAAAATTGGGTGGAGAATTATAAATAATTTTTTTATGTGAACCGCCGATTTTCTGTCGGTAAACCGCCAACTTTTTGCAAAAAACTGCCCTTTTCGACGAAAAATCAGCGGTTTTCCTCTGAAAACTTGTCTATGAGCCTACACTAAAAAAATAGCAGTTAACCGTGAAACTGACAGTTAATTACTCCAAGGAATGTGAAATCGGAATCATATAGTAGAATCGATGTGCCAGTTCCGATTTAACCGGATAGCACCGATTACAGTTAATCACAACTGCCGGTCCGATTCCGTTAAAATCAGGCAGCTCTAATCAGGCTAAAAGCAATCCCAAGAATAAGTAAAAAGTATGAGGTAAAATGTGTTTAATTTGTAATTCTATACATAAATCTGTGTTCGTCGAGACAAATTTCTATGTTCCAAGAAGATGCAAAAAGTATGAGGCAAATGTGTTTGGTTTGTAAGTCTAAATATAAATATGTGTTTGTTGAGTCAAATTTCCAAGTTCCAACTCGTTTTAAGCAAACTTACACTGTTCTTTTGGCCTTGGCTATATGATGCACTGACAATTTCATCACTTTCTAATTTCTAACTGTTAATTGGGGCTAATTATAGTTTGTTTTAATTTGTGGTTATTAGATATAAGGAGGATTTGTTAAATAGTTGATAATTTGCAATTTAATACCCAACCGTTGGGTCATTTTGCAACTTAAATGGAGCATTTGAAACTCGGCAATAAAAATCCAAGCTTTTAACATTGCAAATTTAGACCAACCTTATAATCTGCTATAAAATTGGAATTGATATTAGATGTTTATCTAATGTCAAAATTTAAAATTGAATTGGGATATTTGAAGCCATGTATATGGGTATCATTTTATTCATCAATTTTTATTGTTGAATCATAGAAATTAAAACTCGCATTGCTGCAAAGCCTTAATCCGTTGTGCGAAGTCTTGGAATCAACATGAGATAGACATTTTTTTAAAATTAATAATGTTTTTTCATTTATCTCCGTGGTCGTGGTGATTCAAAATTTCGTTTTATTGGTTAGAGCTTGAACAATCGAATTCCGGCCTCAAATTCCCAACTTATTAATTTGAGGGGGTTTTTACATCAATTGAGTTTTAGCGTCGCATGAATGAGTTTTAGCGTCGCATGAATGAACGACTAAATTTGCTAAATTTCAACTAGAAAATGACACCGAAGATTAAATTGCAAATAGTCATAATCTAGTAATCTATAAATATTTTCATATTGTGACGCCAAAATGCGTTGCACCAACATCATATATTAACTTCATTGAAGCCATACAATAAAAATTATGTATTTTGCTTTGTCTTTATTTTCTTTATATTATATTACTTGACCGCCCTTATTAATAATCACATGATGGGATTGGAAATACTATTACATTACAGAAATAAATATATTTTCATAATAATATTTACAAATTGACACGAACATAGAAACAATCTCGAACCCAATATCGCCCCTAAGAAATGGGGCGGGTCCTTCTCAACCCGAGGTCACTGCAAAAGGAACCCCATGGTCATGACACGTGGACCAGTTACAAAGTCGTGTATTATGATTAGTCTTTAATTTGTTTGGATCAATATTAATAATCACATGATGGGGAATTGGATACTATGATCTCTTGCTTTTCTCTTTCCCCACCATTTCCTTGGATGAATATCAGCTTCACCATGGCCATGGGCCATTATTGAGTGTATTTTTGTCTTTGAATCTCTCAACCTAACCTTGTTCTCTTTCATCCATGCCTTAATCATGCGTTTCAACTTTTGCAGTTTCTCAATAGGAGTTCCTACGATCGCACGGTTTTCATCCTCAAAATTTACCTTCCGTTTCACCAACTCACTGACGTCATTGCAGCCATGTTTTAAACCTTCACTTGTCTTTCTGTAAGGACGAGGTGGCCGGCCTCCATCTGGCTGGGCTGGTTGGCCTACGTTACTTTTTGGAACGACACTCTTTTCTGCTGCAGCCAAATCCATCTGCACAAGAGTTTATAAGGTAATGATCAAATGAGTCAGAAAGTTGCTATTATAGCAAGTATTTCAAAATTAATGGATCAAACAAACTTACTTGTAGAGATGCAATCTGCTTTTGCCACATCTCCTCAGCGGACTTCATCTTTGCTTCATATTGTTTCAAACGCGCTTCATACTGTTGCAATTGCTCTCTAAAGGTTGCATTTTCTTTTTCTTTGAGTTCAAGAGTTTCTTCTGCCATTAATACCCTCTTTTGGAGTTCTTCAACAATCAAAGGCAGATTCTGAACAACCAACAAGAACCATCATTTCGAGAACAACCAAGAAGAACTGAGCCGCTTACATTTAAGTTTTTTACTCATGATGATATATACATTTAAATCATGGCTTTTGTAACACACTACCTCGACTTCAGAAATGCTGATGTCTGATTCTACTTTGCCATGAATTGACTCAACCAATTTCTGGAGACGACTATAATGCCTTCTGGCCAACCATCCCCGAATTACTGCACAAGCAAATTAGTTGGATTAGGATAACTGCTCACGACTCATCAGCTACACCTCAAAGAAGAGCTTTTTTTTTTAAGAACTCAAAGAAGAACTTTACCTGACTGTAATTGCACAATCGCCACCTCATCTAGCTTCACCTGATTTTTGGTCGTGAGCAAGGCACTATACTCCTTTATTGCAATTTCACCATGAACATCTGTTGATAGACAGTAATTAGGGAAATTACTAGCAGAAAGAGTTTTACATTATTATTTTGATGAAGGAGGTGGTAAACAATATTTACTAAACGACATAGTTGCTGCAAGGGCCTTACATGATTGCAATGTGACTGCTATTTCATTGAGTTCGTGGAGGTGTTGACGATCATTCAAACTCTTCTGCACCTCAGGAGTACCTTGCAGGACTTGTTGTCTAAAACCCTTCAGGGAACCAACCTGTTCCACCACACATACCAAAACAGCATATATTAGATAAATTGATCTATACAATCTTCAGTTTCCAGAAGAAATGTATACAAATTTTTATACGTGTAAACTAATAAATGAAACAATGAGAACCACAAAACGCTTTTTGGAAGTCATACATACATAAAACAAACACAAACTGATCAGTTCTGCTTGGAAGTATAATTTCAAACGCATCACCATATTTTAGGTCTATGGAAGGACGCCAAATTGCAAATAACAACATTTGAATGTTCCTAATTGTAAGGGTAATTGAACATTGACATCATAGCATCGACCTTCGCAACCAAACACAATAACAAAAGGGATGAGAGAAAAACAGGAATTGACACATCAAAATCATGGCCCACCGAAAGAGAATAGGTCCGACAGCAAAGAGCAATTGGCAGGTTAAGAACATATGAAAAACCCCACCTTATCAGGAGCAGACTCCTTAATCCTCTTATCATCTGATGCTGCTGCCACGTAACACCATTCGCCCGATTCCATTTCTCTATCTTTTTCATCACGAAAACCATTTCCTCTCACCTTCCCATTCTTCATACAAAATTCCGACCTCTCCCCGGTTCTATCAGCCTCAGAGCTCATAGCCACAGGTAGCCGCCTCTTGGCCGACGAGGGGCGAGAGCGAGGGACGGCGCGTCGCGGCAGCGCAGGAGGGACACCCGGCGGCGTCTGCGTCTCGCTCTCGTCTCTTCGCTGGAGAGCCTCCAGCATTTCCTCCAACGAGCTACGAGTAATACAATTTGGCGCTACAGCCAACATATTTTCGGATTGTATCACTCGAAACCCTTAAATTCCAGTCCAATCAAACCGCCGCCGCAGAAATCACGTTATTCGGTTCTTCTCTTTTAAACGGACGAAATTCTCGCAAATTAACGTTTTGTGAGATAGAACGAACACACAGACACCACAAAATTCCGCATAATCAAAGCGAGATTTGAAAGAAGAAGCAGGTTAGCAGCTTTTGACAGAAATAGCAATTAGTCATTGAGATTTAGGCAGAAACTTAGAAGAGATTTTGAGGGGTGTATGGGATTTGACGGGGTTTAGAAGATTTGTCCGAAATTATTTGAGAGGGGTGAACATGAAATATAGCCGTTGAAATTTTTGAAAGTGGAAATTATTTTGTAATTTAACTGCCTCTTTCATTTATTTCCTTCAAAAAAATCTTATGTTTTTCTTTTTTGTCCATATTTTATGGAGCAAAAAATTATTCCTTTACCTTATTTGCAAGTTGTGGTGGTTTCTAATGACAAACAAAAGGTATCCACACAAATTGTTAATGCGTATATTTACTGTTGATACTAATGACATGTAAATAATATTAAAATGATGTCTTGTTGTGTAATATGTTCTGTTGATTATTTTTTCTTTTATAAGCATAATTCTTTCTTCAACGTTACTCACGAGTCAACGTGAATTGAATTCATATGAACTCCTGGTTTTTCAAATTATTTGATATTTAATTATTATTTAATAAATATCGAATTATATTTCATTTGATCATCTGAACTACTTAGATTTATTAATTAACATTAAATTGACTGATTGAATTGATATTGAAAATCTAAATTCTCAGCTCAATTATTCAATCGTCGGACATTTGAAGATGAAACTAACAATATATAAGGACAATCAAGATAATGAGCTCAAAAGTCTTCGGTCTATTTTGAATTTTGATATAAGATAAAATATCTAAACCTTGCTAAAAATTTGTGTAAGAACTAGAAGTGGCGAATAAATTTACTAAGAAAGGCTGATACATATCGAAAGTGATACTAGTAATATGATACGTACGCGTATCGTATATGCCTTTCGAGCAGGCGCAACTCCAGAGAATTAAAGCTGAGAAGGGAATTTTACCGACAACAAATCATGCAGACGAGAACAGAAGGAGGGAAGGAGGCGCATAGTTTAGGGTTGAAAGGTTATGATATTATTTCCATAAGAAATAAGTGAAGCTAATCTCTACCTATATCAACCCGTGGGTTCGCCTAATTACGACAAGGAAAAAGAAGCCCACAAGAAAAACCCTTGAAAAATTACAACACTATTCATATGGTGAATTTAAAATAACTAAAGAACTTGTGTCTTAATAATAAGTACTAAAAGCATAAAAAAAATTAACATAATCGGCAACTTCTTGGGCTTGGTCCGAACATGCTCACTCCCTCTTGGTTCACTCTCAGTTGGCAAGCCCACCATAGGTTAGGTCTTATCATAATACTAAACAACAATTTGATAGAAATTATTTGTTGCTAGGAATTAGGGATCGAATTGATCGTTAAATGGACAAAATCTACACTTAATAGGTGTTTTATGCAGAGGATGAGAATAAGAATCGGAAACTAAAGTGTAGAGTAGAGGAATGCTGGAAATGCACACAAAAAGAGCAAAAAGAAGTAGCAAATCAAGTCTTTTCACAAATTGCCTAAGGATGTATCAAGCTACCCAGCCTGAAGGTCGAAAATTGCCCACACTATAGACAAAGCTGTCATTTTCCCATAGTTAGTGAGCTGGCACCCTTAGCTGCGAGTAAGGGTAATAATGTATATTTAGAAGAAGGGAAAATCAGAAAAGCTAGTTGGAAGAGGAGGCCAAACCGCAATATAAAAAGAAGGAAGAAGAGAGACAATGCATCCACACACAACCACTTTTACACACTTTTACACACTTCACCACTTTCACTCACACTTCACATCCTCTCACCTGGAGGGAAATCAGTTTTAGGAAGAACACCACATCAGTCACTATGGGATAGACTAGTAGAAGACACTTTGATTTATTTTCTTATTAAAGCTTTCGATATCACTATTCCATTGCAAAGTTAAAATTTGAAGAAGCATGTCAGCTTAGCTTGTTAGGTCTTGTTGGATCTGAGTATTGTGAAAAAAATTTGTTGCTAGCCCAGTTTTTAAGATCTCGAAGAAGTTTGAGTTAATATCTTAGCTGTTGTTCTTTGTTTTAATTTCATTTCTTCTCTTTTCTTTTCATCCATCTTCCTTGCAAAGTTCCAGTTTATTTTCTTTAGCTTAGAAGTGTTCATATTTCAGATCTATTCTCCATTAGCTTCGATCTTGTTGGTTTGCTTCATTTTAATCTAAAATGCATGTGTATTTCAAGAATGATTAAGTATTTTGAGATTAGCTTGTTGATAATTTTCATCCCCTTAGTTTCTCTTGAAATGGTTGCTCTAGACTTTGGCTGAATAGGAGCTGAAGTTTTATTATTTTGTCTCACGTAGGGCTAGTTTTACTTTGAAATCTAGTTGGATTTTAGGAGTTAGTCCACTCTTTTCAAGTACTGTTAGGGGTGAGCAAAATATCCGAAATCCGAATATCCGATTCGAACCAAACCGAAATTTAAAATTTGGTTCGGATTTT
>JAYDZE010564982.1:0-12352 GCA_034509125.1 Monilaria moniliformis
TTATATATATATATATATATATATATATATATATATATATACATACAGTATTCTGGTCCGACCAGTGGTCTGACCGATCCGACCGATTGAACCATGAACCGATAGCTTTGCCGGTTCGCTCACCGGTCCGGTTCTTTTTCAATTTCTATTCTTGCGGTATGAATTCCATTTAAATTTGCAAAAGGTCAAATTATGCGAGTATGTGTGTTTGAAAAAAATTTGTTGGCTTGTTGTGGGTAGTGAGTTGTATCTAAATATTCTATTTTTGTATTGCTAGTGTGTGTGCGTGAGAGCAGAGAGGTCAGCGATGCTGGAGGTTGAAGGACGACGCCGCTCGTCGGAGAGGGGGGTTCACAAAAGAGGGAGGGTGTCGCTGAGGGAGTGAGGTTTACGAAACATGGAGTAGGAAAAAGCTAAGGAAAATCTTTTAAAAAAGGATAATTTAAAAAAAAATGAATTGGCTCAACCAGCTAGCGATTCACGGTCCAATCGGTCGGTTTTTCCGGTACATGGCGGTCCAAATATTGAACGATTTTTATGAACAAATCGGACTGGACAACACGCCGGTTAGCGGCTGAACTGGCCGGTACGGTCCGATTTTTATAACACTGGTTTGTATTCTGTGAAATTTCATCCTAGTAATAAATAAAATGTATCTTAAATACCTAAAAATTTAAACCTTGAAAGTTTAAAAATTCTGAGAAAATGAATATTCCTCTTCTTTATTCTTCCATCCCCCATCCCGCGAACCAACTCTTTAGCAAATTTTTGGGGCTAATTAGTAGTTAGTCAAATTTTGATTTTTCTTATATACTGTAAATTTGGTGACAAAATACACAAACTTTGATCATTTTTAAAATTTCAGCGACTTCACTTTCGACCCAAATCGAAACTGGCCTATCATCGAAATTTTAATATGTTGCATTACTTTAAACATTCGGCTGCTAACGCGGACATATATATAGTCAAATGGATACAAAGAATTCGGATATATGATGCTCAGAAGTCATATATGAATCCGCATATGACTTTTGAGCATTCAGATTTGACTTTTTAGCATCATATCTCTAATTTTTTAACATTCATTTTGCTATATATAATTCATGTTAGCATCTTAATGTTTAAACTCACGTGATGTATTACAATTTCAGTGTCAAGATAGTTTCAATTTGGGTGAAATTTGAATTTAGAAAAATTCTGAAAATGATCAAAGTTTATGTATAGGAAAACCAGCATTTAACTATAGCTTCTTTATTTACATTCAATTAGCCCAAAAATAATTCCAGAAGTTGCAAAAATGTATGTATTGTGATTTAAATATATATATTCTCCATCTACGAAAAATGTATCACAAATTCATTTTTAAATCCTGCGCGAAAAATGTATCATTTTTCTTTTCGAGACACTCAATTTTCATAATCCAACCTCACAACTACTTATTATTTACCAAAAGATCACCTCACTCGCAGAACCACACTATGCAATAGTGGGGCAATTGCCTCACCTCAAATTTAGATAAAATTATAAAATTACCTATAATTGTCCCACTAATCTACTAAAAAAGTGGGAGCAAAAAAGTATTGAATTATATTTCATAAAAATAAAAAAGAAGAGATTGATTTTTCGTTCTCCCATTCTATATATTAGTGTAAGAAAATGAAGAATAAGGAGAAGAAATAGTAAAATCAACTTCATCTTCTCAAACTTGTTTGTCTCTTTTCATCTTCTATTGTTCTTCAATCTAAATTTTGAGAATGATTGTTTGGTTACTTATATTGAGAAGGAAACTTTTGATACAATCAATAATGAGTTAATGTAACACCGCTTCCAAAATATAAGTAATAGTAGAAAATTATTGTAAGGATGTTTTATTATATAGTTTTTATCTCATTTATTTTAATTCTCTTAAATATTTCGCCCCATGTATTCGGGGGAGTGGCGCTGAATCACTTTCTAACTCACACTAATTCAGCATGATGAGAACATTTATCCAGTCAGAAAGTAATTATCAAATATTTATTAAAATTCTTGTAGAATCTAAAAGGATATACTTGTGTGGATGGTGAAAATATATTAACATGAATATTACATGGTAATCATAAATTTCTAAATTTCAAATAAGAGCTATTTACATTATACGTCCGGAAGCTTTTAGGGTATAGTATGACATTTTATACATTATAAAATAATACAAGGGTCTATAACTAAATTTTTTTTAAGTATCTAATTTGACAATCGCCTAACTGCTTATTGATCATAGTTCGTTTATTCTATAAAAAAAATCGCTAATCTCGAAAGAAATACAATAACAAACCTTACAATTTCATAAAAAGAAAACTAAGTTGCTTCAAGTAGTTTTGATACTGTATAATTAAAGATTAGATAAACAAGATATTAGAATGTATTAACAATAGAGTAAACGATATTATCATAAGAGGTGTGACAAGTTGAGTAGCATGTAAACAAAAATTGAAGTAAATATATTAAGTAGTGGAGTCTTTTCTAAATTTTATGACTGATAATCCTATCAGAATATCAAAATAATTTTCAATATAATTCAGTTGGATTGTGGATATTTTTGATGTGTGGATACTATCCAACAAAGAAAACTCAACTAATTGGTTTTAATTTTGGACGCACAACTATTCTCACTGCCACAAATAAGGTAACCACAGGGGACATCTTCTATGTCCAGAATAAATATATAAAGGAAGTGGTAATTATCTGTTTCCAAGGTGAGTAAATTCGACTGGACAAAATTTACTTAAATCTCTGTTTCTTGTGCTCTTGGTCCTAGTGAAAACAAATGGCACATCCTCGGTTGTACTAATCCTACCTACATTAATTAATGAATGTGTATCAATAAAACATTACTTTTTAAGGAAACAAGCTTATATATTTGGGATATTCGAAAAAGAAAAATAAATCTATATAACTGGGACGAAAGGAGTATCTTTTCATGTAAAGTACTTTCATCCCAATTTGTTATTCGTAATTAAGAGTTTTGGGTACATCTTAAGATCTAAGATTCAATTTGCCAGTGGGTAAAGAAACGATATCTCTGTACATTATATTACAGATTGATTCTAATAATTCGAGTTTAACTAGTGCAGAGTTTTCTGTGTCACAAAAAATGATAAAGAGTAATAAATTTTGTAATTTGAAGATGAAAATTTTGAATCCGACCAACAACTTCTAACTCTGATAGTTTTTTTAATAACGATTGCATTTTTATATGGTTCGCTAACATCTATTATGGACATGTGAATAAATTTTATTCAATATATAATTTATATTAATACTAGATATATCCTGAGTAAAAGAGAAAAAAAAAGGCAAAGATCTTAGTATTGTACTTTTTTCTGTCAACGAAAAATATATAATAATTATCTTATTTAATGTCCACAAAATTATACTCCCTCCGGCCGCCATAAAATGTCTCATTTGCCAAAAATGGACGTCCACAATAAAATATCTTATTTCACTTTTACTATTTTTGATAAATGGGTCACACACTCCACTAACTCATTACACTCACATTCCATTATAAAACTAATTTATAAAAGTGAGACTCATATTCCACTAACTTTTTACACCCACTTTCATTCATATTTATTAATAAAGTCAAACAATTTCTTAAAATTCGCGTCAATCCAAATAAGATATTATATCATGGACGAAGGGAGTATCATTTTTCTTTTAGGACATAATCAAACATTTTACTTTATTTCTACATAATGAGACCGCTCTTAATAGGCTTTATCTAATAAAAACATATCCACAAATATTTATCAACTATTTTTTTAAATGTGTACTGATCAAATATTATATACTATTTGTAAACAAATGGAACATATAATTTAGCATCTATAAACTCAATTCAACCTTAGCTCAAGTACTCAATTAGTGGATAATTCAAGCAAATATCAAAAAGAGGAAAATCTAACGCTCGTCGCATGTGATCAAACCCCGGAGCTATGGATAATTCACGAGTCGAAAGATACCACGTGGCGCAATGAGCCCCACCTACATATCTCTGCTATAAAATCGTCGCTCACTCACTTCTTAGCACACATAAAAGGAAATTGAAATACAGACAGCATCGCCGGAAAATGCAAATTCCGGCACACGGTTTTGCTTTCTCCCCCTACAAGCATAATGCTCGTGTTTCCTTCCATCACCGTCACGTTTTCCGCGAAAAACCATAGCAGAAGCTGTTTCCCCTCTTCTTTTACCTTTTGAAGTAAATATTGCTGCGCAATTCTATTTTGATCTTTTCTTTTCTGTTGGAGTTTGATGGAGTTGGATCAAACGCAGTAGAATTCAAATTGCTTTTTTAGGTTTGCTCGCATTGAAATTTTCGTGCAAGGATTTTTTTTGTCGAGTTTTGATGTAACTTGTGCTCGAGTGAAATGCCTTTTCCGATGAGAATCCAGCCGATCGATGCGATCCGACACGACGTCGTCAAGCCGCCAGTGTTGAAATCGCGGCTGAAGCGGCTTTTCGACCGTCCGTTCAACAGTGTTCTGAGGAATTCATCAGCTGAGAAGCAGGCAGCCGGAGGAGAGAAAGACGGCGGCATGGCGCCGGAATTCGAGCCGAGCTCCGTTTGTTTGGATAAAATGGTTCAGAATTTCATCGAAGACAACAACGAAAAGCAATCGTTCGCCTCCGCCGTGAAATGTGGCCGTCATCGCTGCAACTGCTTCAACGGCAAGAGCAACGACAGCTCCGACGACGAGTTCGATTTCTTCTCGGACTCGTTAGCAGCGAATTCGTCTTTCACCGATCCCTGCGATAGTCTCAAGGTACCGTGATTTTCCATTTTTCCTTTGCTGTTGAAGACTTAATTTGTTTGCTCTGTCGAATTATGCTCGTAACTCTTTGATGTTGTGATTGTAGAGCTTGATCCCCTGCGCGAGTGTGGCGGAGAGAAATTTACTGGCAGACACTTCGAGAATCGTCGAAAAGAACAACAAAACTTGTGAAAGGAATGACGAATTGAGAAAAGTCATCACCGATGGCTTAATTGCTCTTGGATACAACGCCTCTGTTTGCAAATCCAAATGGGAAAAAACTTCTTCCGTTCCAGCTGGTAAACTCTCTGTCTGTTCTCTAGATTCATTTTAGAAATTCAAAATTACGATTCTAATTTTGAATAATAAAAAATACGAAATTCGCAAAATTCAGTCATTTGAGGCTAAATTCATTGTCGAAATTGTATAATTCTCATCTCTGTTGGTTTATATATGCTCAGGCGAGCACGAATACATCGATGTGATAACGGAAGGCGGCGAGAGGCTAATAATCGATGTGGATTTCCGATCGGAGTTCGAGATCGCGCGATCAACAAGCGGTTACAAGACGATCCTGCAGTGTCTGCCATCGATTTTCGTCGGAAAATCCGACCGGCTACTGCAGATCATCTCGATCGCATCGGAAGCCGCCAGGCAGAGCCTGAAGAAGAAAGGCATGCACATCGCGCCGTGGCGCAAAGCCGAATACGTGAAGTCTAAATGGCTCGGCCCGCACACACGCACCGCAGCCGCAAACGGTGCCGTCCAGAAGCCCAACGACGAGGCCGGACCCGAGCCCGAAGTCATCCAAGTTCTAGAAAGCGCGAGGGGGGAGCTGGACCTGATTTTCGGGGAGGATACGTCGTCGCCGGAGTCTGGTACGGAGAAACCTAGTTCGCCGGTGATTTTCCCCGGTGAAATTGCGCGGTCGGTGACGTGGCAGTTGCCGGAGCTGAGGCCGAAGAGTTTGGAGAGGGGGAATAAGGTGGTCGTCACGGGATTGGCTGCTCTCCTCAAAGAAAAACTCTGAAACAAAAATAAAACAAAAAAAAACGTAAAAATAATAAAAAAGAAATTTTGTTTTTTTACCAGCAGCTCTCTAACTTTTTTTATTTATTTTTTACTGTTGAAAAAAATAGACCAACAAATATATAGATCCCATCCCAAATAGCTTGTGTGTATAAAATGGGGAACTCCGAGACCGAGGGGTTAATCTGAGGAATTTTGTTTTTGTGACCCCTTCTTTTTCATGCAAAAGGGCCTTGTAATAAAATATACATTTTGTTTTATGAATATTTTGAATACGAATTATTGGTTTATAATCCCTAGGAAAATCGATGAGGACGCTGTTGTGCGGAACAGAGAGATGCGTGCATATCCAATTGCCTCCTAGTTGGGAAACAGAAGGGACATATGATTCTCTTTCTTTCTGTGTTTGGGAAAAGTGGAGAATTCTGAATAAAAATGGTGGGGGAGGAAGGAGTGAGATATGGTTGGGATAGAGTGACTCGTGCCATCAATGGTTTTTGGATCGAGTTCGTGAAATTTTAGATTATTACAAATTCTTTCTTTCTCGTGGTAAAGAATCAAAATTGATTTTTATATGTACAAATATTTTGATGAGTAATTTCATAATTTGAGTGGGTGTAAAGAAATGGGTGGAGATGATATTCTGTTTTTCCTTTTTTGGTGGTTTGCATCTACCTTTTCTTTTTCTTTTTTCTTAACGGGACAAAGGGATTTGAAATTCGAACCCATTTCAGAATTCAAATATTTGATATTATGCTCTTTTCATTTCATCTTATTTTTATTGCCCCAAATAAGGGCATTGCTTTTTGTATTAATAAATAATCTCAAACCTTAATCTGCATCATACTTTAATTTTTTTTAACTTTTTATTTTTGGAGCTTTTTCACTTTGACCAGACAAGAGGGAGTGGGGCTGTGAAAACCTGCAGTTTAAAAAAAGACGAGTATTAAAGGATGTTACACGTGGTGCGTGTGCATTGGGAGCAGTAAAATACAAAAATAGTAATGTCTCAAGCAAAGAATATATTGAAATAATGCAACAGTTACAGCCGTATGTACATTATTGGCCAACATCGTATTACTTTATAGTATCTATATTATACACAAAAATAAAACTACAAAGGCTCTAGAGTCTACACAATGCTACTTTTATCTCTACTCACCGTTTTTACAAATTAAATTATACAAAATTTGAAGAATTAAAATAAATATAACTAGGCCACCAATATAATTTTGAATTCAAATTTTATCCTAATTGTATAAATTTTTGTGTTTTTCAATATATAATTAACATGGGTTTTTTATATCACAAATTCACAATCAATCATTGTGGTGGGGTTGGGGATTATTATCTTATACATAAAGTGGGTGGGACCAAAACAAGAAGTTGTGGGGTCATGTTTCCTTAATTTTCTTCTTTAAATTTAGTGAATTGGGGCCCTTATTCCCTGCCCACAGCAAAATAATAAAAGCAATTGCCCAAAGTTTTACCACCTCTCTGAAAGCTACTCTCCACCTACACTCTCTCTCCATCTCTCTCTCTCTCCTCAATGGATATGGATTACAAAGTTGGGAAATGCTATGTTTTCTCAATCTTTTTTGAGGTGATGTTGTCTCAATCTTTAATTCATCAGAATAATTCCTTCTCAAAATAAAATAAAATAAAATAAATCATCGAAACAAATTTCGGTCAATTTTTCGTTTGGCTTCTTTCTTTATCTCAAGACTAAAAAATTAATGAAAATAAATACATCAACTCGAGCAATAATGAAATCGGTTTTTGATGGGGAAATTTCTATTTTTTTTATATCAAGGTTGATTCACTCTTCATTGCTCGTTGAAAGTGATGCTAGTAAAACCATTTACATTCTGAATGCCACAGCCACCAATGCATATGATCATCGTTTACAAAATCTTGGAAATATTTTTTAGCTCTACAAACTCGTTTCATTGTATAGCTAATAATCAAGAAATACATTCTAGGAGGGAATAATTAGTAAATCAAAATCCCACTTTATCTTTTTCATTAAGGTAGTGTTAGTAGTGATTCTTTATTAGAATCGCACAAGGGAGTACACTGAAAAATAAAAGAAATAGATCCTCTTGAAGATAGCCTAATAATAGTATGTGGAATGTGTGTTCTTGAGTTCAAAAATGTCAAATTCAAATTCTACCAAAATAAAACAATACTGAAAATGAAATCCCACTTCTTCTTTTTTTTTTACTTGATGAAATTGAAATGCTACTTCATATCCAATAAAGTAGTGGCATCTTTTGTGGTACTATACTTGCAAAAATAACCAACCATAGACATGTACTCGTAAAACTTTTGTATCTATCCGTTGCTGCGTATTATCAGATTCCCGTTGGTGAAAGATGGTGCTGCTACTTCATTTTCATGTCCCCTTGTTTTTTAAATTCGACTTCAACATTATTTGTTTTTTTTTTAAATTACAACTCGCACGTACCCGAGCTGATTCGGAATCCCAACCTATTCATTGAGAGAGAAGCGTATACTTCGTATTATTTTATTTTATTTTTGGTTTTGTGTTTTGAGCCTTTTTGAATCCTTGCATTTGAATGTCGTTTATGCAATTTTAATAAAGGAACTTATGTGTATATATATAGAGAAAGAGAGATGTGTAATCAAATCTGAATCAATTCTTAATGTATAACTAAGATCAATTTGTAACCACATGATTTCAAGATCGGACAGATTTAAATACGCCACGTGACATTGAATTATTATTATTTTATAACCGAAAATGATATTTTTGTAATCGAACAATTGTTCAGTTATGGTAACATGCAGTTTTTTTGGGAGATGTTATTTATGATATGTTTTGCGATGATGGTAACCTACAAAATTTACAAAGAGAGGTTATGAGGATACTCTGCATACGTTATAATAATATATATTGAGCATTATGATAATACTCTGCATAATAATTGTTATGCATAACACAATACTTATATCGTTACACAATTCATAATGTATGTGAACACACTGTATAATGATTTTATGTAATCATTATATATGAGAATGTTTTGATGCATTATAATCGATAATGATTGTTTATTTTGGTAATATAATTATATATAATGAGCGTTATGATAATACTCTGTATACGTTATAATGATGATTCGGTTATTGCAGTTATGATTTTGAATTAACATGTTAGTTGTATTTATCAAATTTTAATCGTCTGTAACATCCATGATATAAATTACGAATTAACATGTTAGTTGGATTCATTATTTGATTAGATTTTGAGAAAATTTCATATTTAATATCGTGTGCATATATAGTATAGTCGTTACTTCCTAAATTTTGCCAAAAACCAAAAATAAATCTCGCCTAAATTGATATTTGACTATACTGACAGTTATGATGATACTCTGCATATATTATAATGATACTGAGCCAATACTCTTGAAATTCCGACAACAACCAAAATAAATCTCGCCTAAAATTGATATTTGACTATTATACCCTTATAATGATATAACAATAATAATATAATGATATATTCTTAAAAAAAAAATAAACCATTCTCATTTTTGAATCCAATAAATTAGACATAGTCGTAATTATTAAAGATATGATATCATCCTAATACACCCTTATATATATATATATATAGTCTAATTTACGATACTCTTCTACGAATTGAATGGTGAAATTTAGCTAATGGGAGCTCAAAATCGAAATTGAATAGAAAGTCAATTTTTTATGGAGAATTACACATTCGAACTTTGTTTTCTTCTTCTTATTGTAATAACTAGGCCAACTCCAAAAGTATCCAACAGTCTGCACCCTTTTAATTAATTGCATGAATACCAATAAAATAGTTTCCAATTTCCAATTATATGTACCAGATGTCAGTAGCAAGAAATGACCTGATCTAGAAAGACTATTATTTAAAAATATTTCATTGGTTTTATTCTTTCGAGTTTCAACTATAGGATTTGGAGAAGATTCGGGATTTGTGCAGAGTGATTTAAAAAGTAAGATATACTTTTTCTTGTCTCATAAAATAATATAAAGTTTTAGTTTGATATGAATTTTAATAAAAATTAATAATATTATTTTGTGAATAGAGAAATGACTCTCAATTTTTTTTATGATAGTTAATGCAGTAAAAATGACTATATTTGATTTTCTTATAAATAGATATAAATATAAATTGTCTATTTTTTATAAAAAAATGTATATTATTTTATGGAATATTCAAAATAGCAAAGGGAACAGTATTTTTTGCATATATTAAAAAGGTGCTAGCTAATATGTTAAGGATTTTCATTTTTGGAGAAGAGAAATTCCATAATGCTGGAAATCAATGAAAGCTACTGGCTATATAGGATTAGATTTTAAAGAAACAAAGTATCATTTTTTTTAGGGTATATAATCAAAGTATGTTAAGTATGCATGTCTCATAATATACAAACAAATACATGTATACTCAACTTACTTATCGATAATTGTCTAACAGAGGAATACATTGTAGAACAAGGATCGACTACTAATCACACCTCAATAGGCAAACAATCATCGGAAGTCAATAAAAAATTATATCTACTCATAATCCTTGAGCCAATGAAAAGAGATTGATTAGGTCGCCATAACAATTCTATGTGTATCTTTTTCTTGATTTTTATAGGTATGATATATGTATGGAGTCATATATCAAAATGGAGCAACGTTAGCGATTAAGTCAAGTACACCAAGGAATAATTTGAAGGTGCTTCACTGCTTCTCTGAAAAATAAACGTTCATTTGGTAATTATTGGAGAGAATTTATAATGATACGAATACAAGTACATATATAGAAATGAAATAAAATAAAATATGAAAATTTGTAGTTGATGCTCAACTAACCAAACAAAATCAACCCGAGTATTGTACTTTGATGGGGTGGTTGGGATAAATATTGTTCAAGAAAAGGGAATTTTGGTGTACAGTTTCCAACAACTTTGTAACTATCTTAATAATTGTATTATGTATAAAAATAATGAATCTAGAAATCAACATTAAGAGTGACTTCTCTTTGATTGTAAATTTATCGTGGAGAAAATGTGAATTTATCACCATTGAAATTTCTCATTTCTTTTCCATCATTTTCTATAAACAAAAATTTTACCATTTCTTGTTCCTCCTTTATATTCCAACGAGTGAAAATATTATCATATCAGTAATTCATAATAATATTTTCCTTCATTGTAGTGAAAAAAAAAAAAAAGAATAAGAATGGGTGAGATTCTTTTATATAAATAAGGAGAGAAAACAAAGGAGATTTTTTTATAACTCATGATAATATTTTCCCTCATTGTAGTGAAAAAGAGGAATAAGAAAGATCAGTGAGATTCTTTTATATAAATAAGGAGAGAAAAGAAAAAAGTAATTAAAAGATGGTAATTTTCTTTTTCCTCATTTTTCTATAATAAATTTATAACAAAGAAAACATAAGATGAATCTACTTAATTCCAATATATTAAAACACTATCAATTTATTAGTAACATTATCGAATAGTATGTTAGCTAGAGAAAACACTTGTTAAATTAATTTATCAACCTAAATAATAAATTTCATGCTCCCGAAGTCATAAATTTATTACGTACCCCAAAATTCTTTCTAGCTGTAGCCCAAATGGACATGACATGACTCATGAGATGGAACTAATATTAGAAGCAAATACATTATTACAATAGGACAAGGTAACTAAAAGCAATATCCAAATGGCCTAAAATGAAAAAGATTCAGCTCTAGTAGAATAAGGTAGATGCAGCATATATAAACGGGCTCACGAGCTTAATCGAATCCGCGCTCTTCTTCGCCTGCTTCATTCTTTGCCATCCGCAGCTCGGAGAGAGCCAAGTTGCACCGGAGCTTGCGTTCCCACGACTTTTGATGACCCGTAAGTCGACAAATCAACTCCATGAGCTTTCTCCTTGTCGAGTTGCTCCTTGATCCAAAAGTATGTGATTCTCAATCCATCCTGCACCACGACGCGAACATGTCATTAGGGATCAGATTGACAATACATAAGATTAAGGTATTCCAAGTATATCACGAGCAAACAAGCTCGAGATTATTCAATCGCAATGACCATATTTGGTACCTTGAGCTTCATGGAAGGAGCCCAGCCAAGCTTCTCCTTAATAAGGGTGTTGTCTGAGTTCCGACCACGAACACCCTCGGGCCCCGGGATGTGGTGGACCGGGAGCTCCTTGTTCTCGAAGCTCAGGACGATCTCTGCCATCTCGTTCATGCTCACCATCTCGTCACTCCCGATGTTGACCGGTTCACGAAAGTCAGATTTGGTCAACCTACATAAATAAGCCCATTGATCGCACCTTTAAAACTCATTCAAACGCATCAAATGAGATTAAACTAAGCTTCAATGGAGACCATAACCATGCAATGTGAGATTATACCTCAGAACACCCTCAACGCATTCGTCTATGAAGGTGAAAGATCGAGTCTGCAGGCCGTCTCCCCACATCTCAAACTTATCAGTAGCTGTAAG
>JAYDZE010564993.1:0-12350 GCA_034509125.1 Monilaria moniliformis
ATTTTATGTTCCAGTTTCAAAAGTTATGGGATTGACCAAAAGTCAACGAAAAGTTATGATTTAAATGACAATTATCCCTAAAAAATACATACTCAGGTGGAGGCGGCGGGCGACGATAAAGAATGAGGCAATGGTCAACGACGGGGGAGGATGAATTGGGGAATAGTAAACCCGACGGCAAGTTAACTCCGTGAGTCGTGGAAGTAAGTGGTCGTTGGGATTTTTAAAGTGGAGGCTAAAGGTTTTTGGTGACTTGGAGAGGAAGAGGAGGGAGAGAAGAGATAGAGATAGCAACAAGGGAGAAAATCCTACCACCTAAGATTGTGAAATTCCATAATAAATTGTGAAATTCAAATTTAACTTAATATTCTCATCCAAAAAGTACATATTTATCTCCATAATCGTAATATTTATGAATTTATATTAAACTTTCTATAATATATATTTTAAATCTTATTATTTTGTGTTTATGCAAATATATAGATTCATCTTATCAAACATTGTTTATTATTAATAGAGTTTAAACAAAATGATGTCATTGTAATATAAGTACGAAAAGGTGTTATTGCTTAGGTCATTGGATTAGGTTTATTTTAATTGTTAGATTATTTGAAGGTAATAGAAATGCCAGATGTGAATAACTGATTTTTCCATTCCTTCTCTATTTATTTCACTGCCACACCCACTTGCTTAATTTATGATAACCAAAAGTGAGCCGCAACAGGTTTTATTTTCTGTGTAAATATATATGATTGGTTGCATCGATGAAATAGATTAAATATATTTTTTTAATTATAAAATCAAATGTTATTGTAATCTTAATAGATAGAGGGTAAGAAGGTCTACACATAAAACATTATAAATTTTAAAATTAATTAAACAATATAAAATAATACAAAATTACTAATTAAATTATTGCGCAACCTTCAAATATCGAAATTTCCTTAGCAAACGCATACCCTAAATGTGTCTTATTTTCGTGATTTAGAACTAGTCATGAAGTTGGAGACTCAAACAACATCGACACATAAGAATTGATGCATCTTCCAAGTCCAACCATTAAATAAAAACCTTGTAACAAATCTAAAGTGAACAAGTTTGAAAGAAACACAAACCGGCTACAGTAAAACTTGGAATTGATACGATGGCTATGAAAAAGAATCACTTTTAATTTAAGGTTATGTGTTACAAAATTAATTAATTAATTTATAATTATTTTTAAAGAAAAGACTATATAGTAAATATAATAAGGGTAAGAATAGAATTACCTGAGTTCGGAAGGAACGTTTATCATATTGACCATTTTGGATTTGAGAGTTTATTATTATCATTATTATTATTATTATTATTATTATTATTATCCAAATAGTGAATGCAATTACGAGAAGTTGTCACGCTGACGCCGCCGTTTTGGTTAAAAACATACAATAATCTCTTAATTTTTTCCCAATTCAACCTCATCTCCCGCTTCGCTCCTACGCTCACTCTCCCTCTTCCTTTCGCCATCAACCGCAGCACACTGCCAACTCCAAATTCTGTATCTGTGTGCGTGGTTGTTTTGAGAATTTGATTTGTTGTTTATTTTATCTGATTGTGTTATGTTTGTTTTCTTTTGGGCATCATCGCTTGATTTCTGCATTGTGATTTTATCCCATACCATGGAATTAGGGTTTCCAATAATAGGATTTAGGCGGGAAATTTTCAGTTTTCTCAATTTCGTTTGCGTTTTGATTATTTTGTTTTATCTCAAGTCTGTCCGCGGCAGTGTCTTGGGTTTCGCGAGTTTCCCCGAGTAATCTACGAGCATATTTCTGTTTGGTGCAAAATTTTCGGATTGTTGTGTTACACTTTAATGGATGTGCAATGTTAGTGCGTTGAGTGTTTGTGTTTGTGTTTGTGTTTGTGTTTGTGTTTGTGTTTGTGTTTGTGTTTGTGTTTGTGTTTGTGTTTGTGTTTGTGTTTGTGTTTGTGTTTGTGTTTGTGTTTTTCTTTCTCAAATAAATTACTGATTGTTACTTGGATAGACAGGCGCTTTAAAATGGTGGCTGCAGTCGAGTTTGGTGCTCTTAAGATTAACATACCTTGCTGATTGTTATGATGCGAAAGTTGGTGGAGTATGCTGCCTGTCATCTGTATAGTTAATTAACAACTCTTTTAAATTTATTGTTTCAGCAAATGGAGGAAAATATTGAGGAACAGGGCTTAGACAGTGCACAAGAGACGGATGATGTGCATGAGACTAGCAATGTGCCTGAGGACTTGTGTCTGCCAGAAGATGCACAAGACGATGTAAAAGATTCTGCTATGGTTGAAGAAAAGAAATGGCCTGGTTGGCCTGGAGAGAATGTGTTTAGGATGCTAGTTCCTGCACAAAAAGTTGGTGGTATAATTGGACGCAAAGGAGAATATATTAAGAAAATATGTGAGGAAACAAAGGCCCGAATTAAGGTTCTTGATGGTCCTCCCGGGACCACGGAAAGAACTGTGAGTTGATGATTCCCCTTTATAAAACTTTTTGTCAAAGAAATATGATATTGTTATATGATTCTCATTTTTTAAATCTGGAATTCCGTAGTATGTATATCCCTATGGTTGCTCTATCTTCCCTTTCCTCCAAATCTCACCGCTCCTGGACTTCCACTTTCTATCATCTAACTGTGCAATCACTACTTCTAATGTTCTTCTTGCTTATGTTTTGTCAAGTGTTTGCTGTGATTAAAAACTGCACAAGGTTTAGACATGAGTATATATAAAGCTCATACATAATTTATAGCAATTAGGAAAGATATTATAGAAGGTTTGTGTTGCTACTTTCGTATATTACATGGCTTACATAATGACCTTTAGAATTTATTATATTATTTCTAGGAGGAGCAATTCCAAATATAGGATTCCATGGCATCAACTTCAAACATTTGCGTCAAGCCTGAGTACAGTACCCTTGTGTGAGTAGAGCTTTATAGAAAGTATCATAAAAAGATGGATATCACTTAGCCAAGAACTATTGATAAATTGTTCAAAAGCTAAACATCATGGAGCTAGCTAAATGTGAAGTATGTCTCAAGAACTAATAAGGTGAAGTATATTTAACCCCTACAGCCAATATCGAGCAAGAGATTATTTCTAGTGAGTGACCAAGATGAACCCTTGCAGGTTTTACAAATTAAGCAAGACATCAATCTATCATGTGGCTGCAAACAAGAAGAATCAAAGATCCAGATTGAAGCGATGAGTGATGAGCATTAAGATTGCTGAAATATTCTTCTGACTATTTGTCAGTTTTATTTTTGTGTAGACATCTGTACCAAAGGGCATTGCTCTAGATCTGGTAACTTCAGAACTTGATCGATTGATGTCTTGCAAACATTGATAAACCACACAGAACAAAATAGCACTAGCAAAGGAATCATAAGATGCTTTATGTTATGAAGCATAGATAGATTAATTAAGATAACTCAAGATTGAGGAGTTACTATGAAATACAAGGAAATAATAGAAAACAAGTGTATAAAATACATTTATAATCTTTCATCACTCTTGAATTCTTACTGAAAAAACAGAAATCTTTCATAATTTGCATTCGTTGGGGATGAACTCTGGAACTATTTTGATCATGCTTCTTTTACTTGGTAGTTGGCACTAGCCACCATCAACACATGTGATTTCTTTCTTTCTCTTCATTTAAGTAGCCATCATAGTTAATGTGAGGCCTTGAAATGCAAAGAAGTGATTCAAGATTGTTGATGTTCTGAATTTCAAGTGGTATTACTTGTTTAATTAGAGTTTTGGAGTAACATGGTTTGGGCTGCTCATTTAAATCGTCCTACAGAATACAGAAGTAGTTTGCTATGACTGATTGCCAATTTTTTCCACCTTTTGCAATCAGTGAGTTTGGAACATCACTCCAGTCTCCATATAACAATGCTATCTTACAGCTTCAGTCGCCGTCCACTGTCAGTTTCCCTGATGACTGCATCTTCATATGCTTGTAGGAGGATGCATCCAACACCTAACCAGTAGTTATCTCAAGTGCTAGAGTATCTGTTATAATGCTGATAATTTGTAAAAAAAGAATTCAATAGATGTGCCTTGCTTGAAGTGCTTGTTTGTGGTGCACAGATGAATATGTTCTCCTTATTTGATCCGATGGTGGTTCTATTATATTTTCATGTTGTATATTCATTTCTGGTAAGATCCTGCCCCATAGTCTTATAAGTTCTATTATTGTGATTAGGTAATGGTTTCTGCAAAGGAAGAGCCAGATCTCTTGATTCCACCTGCCTTGAATGGTCTTCTGAAGATCCATAGACACATTCTTGATGCAGATTTAGATGCAGCTAATGCATCAGCTGGTGGAACATTTTGTACAAGACTTCTTGTGGCAGCTATGCAGGCTGGCAGTTTGATTGGGAAGCAGGGTGCCACGATAAAGTCAATCCAAGATGATTCAAATTGTACAATTCGAGTAATTAGAGGAGGTAACGTTCTTTGTGGCTTTGAGTCTGTTCATATTTGTTTCCTTCATTTATAAAGTTACAATAAAATTCTAGAGAAGCATGCCTGTGCCAAAAGCAGGATGACTCATATTCTTATTGATCTTTTATTGGACGCATTTTAAATAAAATCATCCTATTATATCACATTTCAAGATTCTTTGTTAAACAGCAGCTTGTATCAGTATGGTGAGATGATGTGTTGCATGCATGATGTGCTGCAGTTTTTTATTTTTATTATTATTTTTTATTTTTATTATTATTTTTTAATTTTACATGTACAAACTATAAATAATTTCCTTTCATGTTTCGAAATAGTGCTTTTGATCTGTCCTATTTCTAATGGAGCTTTGAACTGATAAATTTGATGAGCTATGTGGCCGTTCACTGTATTTGTATGCTGATCTGGCTCATTCCTTGAACAAAAATTATCCCCTCTTCCAGACGTTTTCTGAATAACATGTTGGATGTTGATGATAACTTATCCTAATATGATTGCGCTCCTCTCAAAGTGTTGGTTGTGAAAACACGTCTTTCAAATCATGTGACTTCTAGGGACTGTGACACTGTATATGGAGAATATGAACTTTTATATGCACTTTTCTTCTATATATAGATATCTTTCTGCTTATTTTTCTTATGACATTTTGTTGAACTACTGGGACTTTCGTGAACTATGGGAGAATCTTTAATGAATGTTTCGTCAAAAGTTGCATCTTTGATCCTTGCTGATTAAGCATATATTGCTTTAATGGAAAAAATCTCGGCAGAGAACTTGCCTGCAGTTGCCTTACCAGATGACAGTGTAGTTGAGATACAGGGGGAGCCTGCAGGGTTGGACAAGGCCGTCGAAATAATTGGTACACATCTCAGAAAATTTTTAGTAGATCGAAGTGTAATTGGAGTATTTGAAATGCAGGCAAGCGCTATTTATATATTTTTTTTGTCTAAATAATAGTAGTAATTATGTTGTCTGGCATCCCTATATTAATGAAATATACTTGTTCACCTGGTCAGATGCAAATGCCAAGTGGTCGAGCAAACCAGAATGTCCATGCATCCCAATCTTGGGGACCTCCTCAATCAGATTTTTCCATAAACCCTGGTGGACATGGTTATGGGTCCGACCTTTCATATATGGCACCTCGTCCACATCAATATGATGATTACTATTCACCTCCAGACATGCCTTTTGATAAGCAGCCTCGCGCAGGCCCACATACTTATGGCAGAGACATCTCAGTGAGAGCTCATGCAACTAATGTTCTGTCCCAAGAAGCAATGATTACGAAGGTAGATTTGCTTTAATCTCATCTGCTAGCATCAGTCCTTGAAGTGCATGTTTGATTTTCTTTAGTGAAGGTAGAGGTGTCTCCAATTCACCAAGAGATGGCATTTTGTGTACTATGTTTTCTCTCTAGAATTTTTCTCTGAATTACCTCAGATATCAGTACTTTTGATAAAGGAGAATATCAGAAATGAAGGGATAAGCTAAATTTGAAAATTAAACTGTGAAAATTCAGTTGCGCGCTGTTGTTTTATCTTAAGATGTCAGAAGTGCATTGGCTGACAGTAATAAGCTCTGCCTTAATTGTTTGTCTCCACAATTCCATTTTTGAATTATAATTGCTTCTCTGCTTTGCATTTTATTTTATAGGTCACACAGAACATGCAGATTCCACTAGCATATGCTGATGCCGTAATTGGTGTTAATGGTGCAAATATTAGTTATATACGTCGTACCAGTGGTGCAACTATTGCAATACAGGAAACAAGAGGAGTTCCTGGTGAGATGACTGTTGAAATAAATGGCTCAGCATCACAAGTCCAAGCAGCACAACAATTGATACAGGTGCTTTCCATAGTCTCATTGATCACTATATTCGCTGTTTATATTCAACTATATGGGTGATTTGATTTGTGCTTTTGTTTGTCAAGGCATAATGATCATCCTTTGTATAGTAAGATTTGAACTTTGACATATCAGTTGTGTTGGTATTGCGTATATGTAAATCTTGACATCCCACTTACTGTTCTTTGGACCATCATTCAATTGCATTATGCAGAATTGCATCGCTGATGCCATGAGCAACGCACAGACCCCGACTACAGGAGGACAACCAATGCAAGATTACAATCCATATTCTTCTCACGGCCCCGTTTATGGTTCTTCAACGTCTAATGCTGCTGGACAAACCAACCATGTGCAGTCGTCTGGAGACTATGGTTCCATGTATGGGACTAGTTACGGCTACTAGAGAGAAAATTGGCTCTAGAAAAAGGTTTGATCTGACAGATTTTGATCACAACTTAACTTGCAGCTGTAGTGTTGTATTAGATAGTTTGCCTTGTCAATTTATTCGATCTTGGTGTGACTGCATATTGGTCCAATTCTCATCTATTGCTAATTGGCAGTAGTTATTTTTGCAGCTGCAAAGTGTAATTTGTTCCGTTCTTTTATTGGTGATCACATTTTACTTAAGAAACGTGACATGGATTGGCTGGTGGTAGTCTTGAAACAAGATCTCAATAACCAATTATCATTGTAATATTCTACATTTAATTTTATTTCATTGTTCAGCAACAGTGAAAAGAAGTTAAATAGAAAGTTCTGCGATCGCAACAGTGCAAATATGATCCAAAGTTATATAGTTATGTGTTTGATTCAAAAGAAACGTTATTCACTTGGACAAACTATGTACCAACTGAGTTTACCCAAATGTCTACAAGTCAAGAAGTAAGAGAGACTGCGTTACAATCAGTTTGGATAAAATGTTAATACATGCCAATATTGAAAGCTCAACAAATCGTAAAACTTATTCCCTATTCAAAATTGTTTATTTTGGCTTGATACGACGAGTCATACAAATCTAAACTACAACACTACAAAACTACTTGATTCCCAGTATTACTTTCTATGATCAACACTAATATAATTCACAAACAATCATGCAATTATCATGAAGATAATACACCTGTTCATATAAGCCTAGCCATTAATTTCAGAATTTTGACATGGAAGCTGTACTAAGATGGCTCTAATCGAAATGCCCCAGTTAAAAATGACAAATAATCATAAAAATCTAACTCTATTCTGATGCAAAAATTCCCTGAAGACCAACTGTTTTCAGTTCAGCTGGTTATCCAGAGGTCTTGTAAATTCCAAACAATACATTGTCTCTTGTATCGCCCTTTTTCTCGAATAAGAAATCTGTCCTCCTTATCAACATGTTCTGACCTGCTTTTTCACTGCGCGTTCAAGCTTGGGTATCAGTTCAGAGACCACTTTCTGCGAGGAGGCCAGTTGAACGAGACTACTATTTCCATTTATGGGAACTTTTGTGAGCAGTGTGATCTGCTCTGCATCTGAGTGCGCATTTAGCAAGTCCTCCCAGAACTTGTCGTCTTCGTTGAGGTTTGATCCTCTGACAAGTTCCATTACCTGCTTCAGTGCAGCGACATTTCTACCAGCACCACAACCCATAGCAGTTGCAGCACCTACAGCATTTGCAATGGTCAACGTATAGACCAGAGGCATTTTGTGTATAAAGCCAAATGCAATGGCGGCCACAAAACTGTCTCCACATCCAACAGTGTCCATGACATCAACCTGTTTATTAAAGCAAGGAAAGTGGGATATAATGCATGATATTACGATTTGAGATTCATCAAGACTGTTCAATAACTAAATATTCCAACTATATAAGTACTAAAAATTGAAGAAACTTTGTAAATTAGCTTGAAAATACCACACTGTTACACTCACCTTAAATGCAGGGGCACAAGAGATACTTGAAGGGGTGATCAATATAGAACCTCTTGGACCCATCTTAATAATCACCCATTTTGTCCGTATTCCTTCCTTGAGCAACTCTTGACCTGCTAGTATAGGGTCCTCAATGCCAGTCAATGATTCAACCTGATACAAATCAATGCCCGTTGTAGTTGCTCGTGAAATACAAGCCTAAAAACAGAACTGCAATATAGGGGAACAGGCTCTCTTGATAAACAAGCCACAAGAAAATAGAAAAAACAGTAACGAGGTAAAATAAGAAAGTTTTCAAAGCTCAAAGAAGCTTAAAACAGGTTTCATGCTTGAGAATGCACAAAATTCAGAAGCCGAGAAAGAGGGACGGTAATATTTATAGACATCCACTACTTGCACTTTTGGTGCACACTATCAATTAGGACTTAGATTGTCTATAAGCAGGTGATAGAGAAAAACCCATGTTACTGGCCCACCATACATTGCTAACTAAATCGTACCACGTTATAGGAAGGGTGGCAGACGAGTGCAATGATGAAAGAAAATATACTTGAGAGTATTAGCTCCTCAAGGAGTCAAATAAAAGGGGCAGCATCCTCATTATGCAGCACTTTAATGAATGTGTTCAGGGGCAGCGATAGGGTCCTTTACAAGTTCTAAGACAGGGGATTTACCAACTTGAGGATTGAATATGATAAAGCAAGTCATCTTATGATAAATTGAGATTCACACCTCTTCAGAAGTTAACAGAAGAACATCACTCATCCTCAAGTACTTTTCAAGGGCTTTTCGTTCTTCGAGCGTTCCAGTGTTCAGAGATTTCCCTCGTGGCCCAGGGTCAAAAAAGACAGATGTACCCACTTCAACAGCATAATCTAGAGCAGACACAAGTAGATGAGGCGAAAGTTCATCAAATCCGTAACCGTTGCAGAAAACGATCTTTGACCTTCTTATAATCATCTTTGCTTCTACGGAAAGAGTGCTCATCCAACTAAATGCAGGTTCCTCACTGAAATCCGCACGGCTGGATGGACAAGCATTTGGAGCAAATTTTCATCATGCAGCATTTTCAAATAAAACCCTCAAAAAGGGAAGTCAGTTAATGCTTAAGCTGTTTGTAATACCTGCAAAAACCATGCCTTTGCAGGGGGTCCACTAAAACCCAGCACAGAAGGGTTTCATAATCTTTCAGATTCGCCACACTTTTCTGTTCGTTCATTTCAACCATACCAATTCCTTCATCATGGAGTACATCAAAGAGGAAACGACCATAGATTTCATCCCCAACATGACCAACTGTAACAACATTAAGTCCTAATCTAGCTGCAGCTATGGCCATATTGCAATTTCCACCAGCTTCCCAGTATCTCTATCAATAAAAATAAAATATCATTACCTATAGACAAATCACATTTTGGCATATAAACTTAGATCAGATGATCTAAGAGACTTGACTGAATAATCGACATCACAAAGTTGAAGTAGATCAGATGATCTAAGAGACTTGACTGAATAATCGACATCACAAAGTTGAAGTGCATAACAGTGAGATCGAAACTCTAAATTGACAAGATTTAAACCAACAGCTTTTTACACTATCAAGAATGTACTAGAGGACGACCCTTGAACAGTACCAACTACTAAGCAGAAGTAAGTCAAAATTAATAAGCAGCCTGTTTTCCTCATAGTGTATCCTGATATTGGAGGTCGCTACTCATTGATAAAATCGCAAAACTGAGGCATTATTTAGTTCTGTTTTCTGAGTTACTTTCCCTTCCCTGGAGTAGAAAATGCAATTGGCAACCAAAGTTCTGATAAAATCGTCTTTACATCTTACAAAATTCTTGCAAATCATTAGTTCGGACAGAAGATAAATTATCATACCATACTTCCACTAACCGCAATATCATTATAGCTAACACCATTGCCACACCCCTATAGCTAAAAATGATTAAACAATACATTACATCGTTATTTCCCGTGAAGTGTCATTAACCTATTACATTCTCCAAAGGTATTTTCCTCAAAATGACAGAATAACACCAAACAAGCCCAAACTTGGACCAACAGAACATGCGTACTATTTTCAGTGATAAAGTTTGCGTGTGTCTTGTCCTCCCTCCATTTTTCTTAATTTTAGGCAGGTATGGCAGGGTTTGGGGTGTTAAAGTAAGAATCAACATAGTTATACATCAAATCACTGCCAAAAACATTAGTCAGGAAGAAAGCAACCTGAACACCAGAACATATATATAGTGGAATTTACACAATGTTTGACACATGTGCTTTTTCTGGCACGGAAATCTAGAGTATACGGAAAGCCCATATTATAGCTAAAATAAGAAATTGCAACGCTAATAATCAGCCAGTGAAAGAAGACCTTGATAGGGTTGCTTGTTCTGTTCTTTCCCCAAGTCCTCTATGTACCTGTTCTGGTGTTTCCCACAGTGCACAAGCAGCCCTTCGTGTAGACTAGCCTTGTATTCAGTATCCTAAAACCATGGACGGCTAATGCTGCTTGGTCGACACATGTATGCCAGGATAGTCATTATATTTTCTACTTATTGAGGAGGGCTGATGTAAGTTCATATTTCTAGCGAGACTTCCAAGAATCTTCAGTTAATAGATTTACGCTTGCTACTCCTATCTTTTCTTCCTCATCTCTGCATTAACATTTTGATCAAAATCTCACGCCAGCAATTATCTTATGATCTAAGGTCATAGCTCCAATGAAAAACCACGGCAGTCAATATCTCAAAACAAAAATCTAAAAGCGTCAAAGGTGCATTGGCCACAAACATCTCCAACTAGAAACAACTAGTAGCTAGCGAAAGTGTTCAGAGACTTATAAAAATAACAGTAACAACAAAACCTTATCAGGAGGCGACTTGGACAACTCATCCATATAGGCTTTGCGTTCATCCAAGGGTTTCGGCGGCAACTTCGGAACACTGAGCACAATATCTACACACAAATTCCCAAGCGTTGCGACGTCGATTTCCTTAACTCCGACGGATTTATTCCTCTCATCCTCCACCGAGCCGCCGCCGACGCTGAGAGAAGCGAAACGCTGCTTGGAGACCGGCGGAATCTCGATCCCTCTACATTTCAACAGCGAATAGTAATGGAAACGCCGCTTGGCTGGCGAAGGACAGGATTTAGGGTTTCGGAGGGAGTTTGGGTAGGAAGGAAAAAGGGCATAATTGGATTTGAGGGATAATGCGACCTGATTATGCATTCAGCACAAGTTACCGATATTGAGACGGCAGAATTGGGTGAATGTGATCGATGATGATCAGAAGCAAAGCAGTTTCGAGTTTTGTATTTGGATTATAATAATCGGCAGCTGTTTATCTTCTTTTTTCGTTCTACTGCGTATAAAAGATAGGTACAGAGCATTGGGGTTTGGGGATGGGGTTTTAATTAAAATTGAGTTAGATCAAAAGTATAAAATCTACATTTTCAATATAATTGTCATTTTCATTTATAATAGTTGTCGCATAGTTTTAATATAATTAAAAAAAGAAATGTCAAATTTATTCATGATAATTATCATTTTTATCCATGCTTATTACATAGACACTATTCATAGTCACATGTCACTGCCAAAAAGGTTTTTTTATCAATAATTGTATTCTTCAATTTGCTTAGATGTAGAGTTATGTTAATTATTGTTTGAATATTATTCTGGGGAAGCTTCTCCTATAGGGCCTCATTTCAGAAGCTTGAGACAACCTTCTTTCTGCCCACCATTCTTCTTTTATCTCAATCACTTCACTCTATCACTCTATGTAGGAAGAAAAAGTCAAAGTAACCTCTATTGAATCTTGATTGTCGAGGAGAATTACCCATATATATATCATATATCCATAATGTAACATAACCTGTAATTTAGTCACACATACAAAATAATTTGTAGGGTTAATATTTTATAACTCTTCAATCTTTCAATTTCTTCTATATCATCATATGTAATAATAATATCATCAACATATATGATTAAACAGGTAATACCACCTAGGGGTGATAATCGGTTTCCGGTAATCCGGGAAAACCGGTACCGAACCGGTACCGGACCGGGAACCGGTTTC